>VYZP01004474.1:0-97798 GCA_013400635.1 Hypocryptadius cinnamomeus | reverse complement strand
TGCACACCCTCCCCAGTAATCTGAGCAGCACTATTGCAAATAGCTCCAGAGAGCAAGATCGTGCTGCCTCTTCCTCTCCTTGGGGAAAGAGGGTTATTAAGTCACTGAGAATCTTTGAACAGCCCTTATTTTCCACCGTGGGTGACAGCAGCTGTGTCCAGGGCATTCCAGAGCATCCAGCTGCTGCAGCACACCAGGATTGGGGTCTCTGCTTTGAGTCCAGCTCTGAGGCACCAAGAGTGACCCACAAAGCAGCAGCCAGTGCTCTCCCCACCCAGCAATGGATGACCATTCAGGTTAATTCCTTAATGGACCCCGATCCCCACCCTGGATCAACCCTCAGCATTCCCCATGGGGGCTGTCCTAAGAACAGAGCACAAACCCAACCTTCTGAGCACTCCTGCCTGCCCATACAGATGTGCCTGCCTGTACAGATGTGTCTCCCCATGTAAGCAAATCACCTGCCCTTTCCTCCCAGCCTCCTCCAGAGGCACAACAAGCCCCAGAAGCTCCCTGAGGGGCTGCAGAAGCCTCTCGTGTCACCCCACAGCTCAGCAACCCACAGATTTGCCACGACTTGGGCAGGATTAGGCAGAGCTGCTGCCAGGCTGAGCTGCCCAGGGAGGACAGATTACTCCTGCCAGCAGCCAAGACTCTGAAAAGGGACATTGTTTCAAGGATGATTTGCTGTTTCCCCCTCACACACACACAAATCTGTAGCTCCAATCTGGCTTTTTTGCGAGGCACCTGCTACCACCTGTGGTCAGCGACCAGACTGGAGAGGGATGAGCAAAGGAAGGAGGGAGTGAAAGCCAGGCTGGTCAGACAAACCCAGGGTCCCTGCTGAGGGGCTGAGCACTGTCTGGGTGCTCACCTTGCCCAAGCCCAGCTGCTCCAGGTGCTGCACAGTGATCTGAGGGCAGCCCAGAGCAGAAGATGCTCTGCTCCCCTCCCAACAGCCCTGCTATGCCCAGGAGCCACGTGCTCAGTCCTTGCTGCAGGGAACAGGTTGCAATCCCTCACTCCCTGCCCAGCCCATCCTGGCTCGGGGTGTGCTGGCAGCTGGGAAGGGGCAGTGTTGTTGCTGACCTCAGGCCCTGCAGGAGCTCGGCTGGGAGGGTGAAGCACACCCACTGCCCTGGCCTCCTCCTGCTGCCAAAGCTCTGCTGAGCCACCAGGAGCCACAGGGCAACCTCCACCTCAGCTGCTGGGGACGTGACATCTGATTTAAGGGGCTGTACAGCAGCAAACCCACACCCCCAAACACAGTCCCTCTGTCAAGCCAGCAGCCTTCCCCAGGAGAAGGCTGTAGCCCAGAGCTGGTCTCACACGCTCTGGCTGCAGAGCTCCGTTCCTATTTCTCTTTGCCCTGTGAGATCCCTTCCACCCCCTGCCCCACTTCCCTCCACTCCTCAGCACAGCTGGTCCCCCTGAGGTGGGCTTACCCCTGTCCTTCTGCTCCAAAGGCAGCACTCCAGCCTGGCTTTGGTGACACCAATCTGAGAAGTGATGGGCAATCTCTTGTCCTGACCTTAACCTTAGCCTTAACCTCAACCTCCAGCCAGCTGCTCTCCTTCCCTTTATCAGGCAGCAAACTCCCCACCTGCACATTTTCCCCATATCCTTTTTCTGCCAGCACAGTCCCTGCCCAGATGTGATGCAGGCAGACCCACACCAACCTGACCTCTAAACTTCGGGGACTCAAATTAAAATTAAAATTATCTCAATTTAACCAAGAGATAAACCAGCCTCCCGGGTTTACTTTTAAGCTTAATGCAAACGAATACAGAGGACATTTTGCAAAAGTCAACATTGCCTCCTGCTGCAGCACTTCAAAACAAAAAAAGAAACCCCTGGATTATGGGATGGCTCAGTATGAGGTTTGGTCCATGGGTCAGAAGCATCTGTCAAATGTGCAGCCAAAGAGGATGGAGAATGCCTTGAGGTCTTTGCAAAGCTCCTGCAAAGGACTCAGTGGGAGAATTTGCATCTGCTGAGCAAAGAACAGTGCCTGGGGCTGTGCCCCCAAGATCCACTGGTCCCAGTGGTCAGGGTTGCTCAGGCTCCAGGGCTCACCACTGTGCTGGGAACGGGGCAGGAATGCTGGCCAGAGCAGTTGTGTTCACACCCTGGCTCCTTCCAAAACACTCCTGGATGGTTTGGAGCAGGATGCCAGAACCGCCCATCATCATACTTCACTTTTTTCCTTTAGTCTTTGCCTTAATCCTTTAATGAATTAAGTGGAGCAATTAAGCAGGATTTTTTATTTCTTTTTAAAGTGAACATGCATGAAAATGGAGATGGGTATTTTTGCAGTTTGAATGCTTAATATGATAATTAATGCAAAGCCCCTCAGCTTTAGGGATTCTCCACACCTCTCACCCAGGCCTTTTTCTGTTTATCTTCCTGGCAGACTGCCTCTCATTCCAACGAAGGCTGCCCCTTCCTCTTGCTCACGCTATGCCTGAATTGCACAGATCAGGGGTGGAGGGAAGGGTGGATACTCAGAGCTGCTCCACAGCAAAAGCCCCAACCAAGAAGCATCAGTGGTGGAGAGTGCTGCCATAGCAGAAAATGGAGAAACCTCCTTTCTGGGGAAACACAGAGGGGACCAACCTTGCTCTCCAGCAATGTATCCAGCCTTCACCTCAAACAGCTGAGTTGAGCCCTCATGGCCAGCTCACTGGGCAAGGGTTTGCTGGGCAGGGTGATGAGGGAAGTGCCTTCCCCAACCCCGACAAAACAGAAGGTTTGGCTCTGCAAAGGAGGCTGGACAGGCTCACCTTCCCAGGCAGCATTTCCATACCCTGTACCTTCTTGCCCCACCAAACCTGCCAGTCCTCAGGTCCCTGCTCCCTTCCTCTGCTTCCCCTCATCCATCTACTCCATTTGGCTTAACATATTTGCAAGTATGACTGAACATCTCCATGCCTCAGTTTCCCCACCAGATGCCCTTTCTTCCCTGGAAGGATGCAGGCACTGGGAGATGACAGACATTTGGGGGATGCTATGGGCCCAGGTCAACACCACTGAGGCTCTGCCACCCCTCTTCTCAGCACACATTTTTTACCAAGAAGACTGTTAGCCCTACAGACATCATTATCCCCTGTGCCTGGAATGAAGGGAAGGAGCCTGGGACTGATACACGTCAGAGCAGCACGACTCCAAAGGTAAACTTCCTGGGTATTTCTCCAAATGGTTGGACTAAGTGCTTCAAGGATAGGGGAAGTCTTACTGTAGCTCCATGAGGTGTTACCAAACATGGGTCACTTGAAAGCAGGCAGTGGGCCACCAGTGAATCCCACAAAGGCCATCCTGACTGGGCTGGATGGTATTCCTCAGCCAGAGGATTTGCTGTTTGGGAAATGCCTCTGCAACCTGCATTTCTTTCATTTTTCACTCCTTTTTTTCCTCTCAGTTTATTCTACACTTCTTCCTTTTTTTCACCAAAACACATTTCCTGACACAAAAAGCTCCTGGTAAATGTTCTCTGACTCACTGAACTGCCCAAACAGATTTGCCTCCACAGGAACTGGACCATCCTGTTTGTGGGTACAACAGCCACCCCCAGCCATGTGCCAAGGGCTGAGGAAAGCTGCTCCCATTGTGAAACACTCCCTGCCAGATGTGGGCAAGCCCTCCCTCACATCTGGAGAGCAGTCAGACATTTTGATTTTCTCTCTCAATTGTTTGTTTCCTTGTCCTGAGCAGGACAAGCCTTGGAGATGAGGCTCTTTGCCTCTTTCTGCAGAGCAGTCTACCAGCTTTTTTTCCCTGTTTTGCAAACCCAGAAGGAAGGCAATAATACCCCCTGGAAAGTAGCTTCAGTTTCGCCTCCTCTCTTTTGCTAGCCTGTGAGAAATCAGTGGGATTTTTACAGACAGTGGATTTGTTCAGTAGTACAAATTCATGGAGGTTTGGGCTGCTGGTACTGTGTCCCTTGGTGGCCACTGCCCTTTACAACATGCCTGAGACCCAACCTTCTTCCATCCCAAGGCACAGAGTGCTGCAGAGGCTGCAAAGCCTGTGGTGATCTTGGCCAAACACAGCAGTCAATAAAGCTGATGACCTTTGCTTGGTTGTCCAGTCAGCCAAAGGAAACACTTTTCCCCTCGGGCTCCTGTACTAAATGCTTCAAAAATTAGGGAGACTGCTCCCATAACGTCCCTGGGAAATCTCAGGGACACACCATCCATCAATATTTTGCAGTCTGAGACAGCAGCAACATCTCCTGCTACACTGGTACAAGCCCAGACACTGTGCTTGGCTTCCTGTAAACAAAAGCTGTTTAGCTCTAAATTCCTCTTTTGGCTGAGGCTCCCCTGGTGCAGTGAGGATGGTATGGAGATAATCATCGCAAGGATTGTGTTCCTGGTACATGGCTCCCTTGCACAATGGCGCCTCTTTAAAATGCCCTTGGAGCAAGGAACTTCCAGGTTGGTTTCTCTCCAGGCAAGACTGGGTGTCAGGTCTAAGCACCAAGGCAAAGGAGAAGGAGAGAGCAAGATCTGAGAGGGAAGCATGGAAGTGTGGGACTGAGGGTTAACAGATTAATAGACAAACATTTACAGACTGCAATGCTAAGGAGAGAGTACAAAGGATTTGGGCTGGAGAAGAACAGAACTTTTTTTCCCAAAGAATGACAAAGCAGGAGAGGAGTGATCTTTCCTAGGGAAAAGAGTTAGTCGTCCAGGATTTTTCATGCCAGACCAGAACAAGCACAAATTATTTCCCTATTTCAAAATTAACCTCCACTTTGAAAGAGTTTCTGCCCAAGCCAGGCAAACCGGAGACATTTGAGTGAAGCAAGAGTGTGGGCAGACCCTGCTCTGCCTGTGCCTGATCTCCCAGTGCCCATGCAATCCCCAGCACACGATCCAGTGCACTGGACTAAAAGTTAAACATCCAGTCCCAGCTGGTTGTGTGGTATCAGTGAGGGGAGAGACTCATCTTCTGGGAATGGCTCATTCTCCCTGGGCAGACACCTGAACTATGGAGCTGTAATTTAACTTCTCATCCTTGCTCTACCCTTTAACTCACTGTCCTCTATCCCCACCTCCTAGTAAGACCCAAGCAATTCTCACCTTGTCCCCTCCTCTATTATCCACTGCCACCCCCACCGATCTCTTCCAAAAACACCAAGCTGAAGTTTGGGTTCTCATTCAGGGTGGTGGAAAAGCACATCTGTGTTCATCCACCCATCACAGCCCCAGCTCCTTCCTGCAAAACTGGGCAAGCAGAAGGCACTCACTGGGTCCCTGCCTTATCCAAAAGCCACCACGCCTTGCAGTGCATGGTGAGGAGAAGGGGGTCCAGTGCAGCAGCTTCAGAAAGACTTATGGTGGCCTGGAACACTCCTGGTGCACAAAAGCATGACCAAGCAAAGTCCTGTGAAGGGGACCAGCTCCTGACTGAGTCACAGGAGGGTTAGGGAGTCTGTGATACATGAGGCATCTGGGAATGGCCAGCAACACTGAGAGAGAAACCTCCTGCCAGACCTGGAAGTGAGAGGCTGTTCCCTGTGCATGCCAGCGAGGAATTCACCTCGTCCCCCACCACCCACTCAAGTCTGGTGGGCAGTTTTGCTTGAGATCATTTCCCCCAGCCTCGCTGGGATGTGGTGGCTCCTCTTCCCACGGTGTCCTGTCGGGGACTGCGGTGACACGCCGCTCCAGAGCCAGTGCTGGTGGCACTGCCAGTGATGAGATCAGCCATCCATGAGATCAGCCATCCATGAGATCAGCCATCCGGCACGCAGTGCAGGACGAGCGGCTCGGGATGAGCTCATGCCTGCTCGCACGGAGGGATGGAGGGAAGGAGGAGACGCTGACTCGCCAGCTCATCCCATGACGAGGGCCTGGTACAGCCCCCTGTCCTGCCAGGAAAACCTGCAGCTCCAGCCCCCAGGTGGGGCTCTGCTCGCAGGGATGGTGGCAGTGCGGCCGTGGCACGCCTTGGTACTCTGCCAGCGGCTCTTCACTGCCTTCCCCGGACACCAAACCTTCTCCCGGGGTCCTGAGCAGCACCTCACCCCATCCCATCTGTCTGTAGAGTGATGACATCCCCTCTGTGGGCTGGCATCCCAGCCTTCTGTTGCACCGAGCTTCTGACTCTGTCCTGGTGCCAGATGGCTTCGGAGGCAGATGACTTCATCTCTTTTAAAGGGGCAATGGATCTGTCAGCAGTGCCCTGTAGGAATCAATGTGCATCATGCTTGGTGGGAAGCCAACATGGGGAGCATGCCACAGCATCCTTATGATCCCACACAGGGCTCAAAGAGGCTTGGATTCCATTCCAACACTGCCAACAGCCTCATGCCCTTCACTCTTAGCCATGTGTCATGCTTCATCTGTCCCAACAATGAACTTGTGGAGTGGGGGACCCGACTCCAACAGGAGCTCCATGTGAAGCCCTCCTGAGTGTCTAAGGGCAGGGACTACCCAGTGTTCAGCCTCATGAGCCAAAGATGTCTTAATAGATCCCACACTGAATGGAGGGGAGTGGTGTGCAGTGCATCAGCCTCTTACTCCCAAAATTATGTATGATGGGTGGCCTGAGTCAAACTCATTCATCACTGGACTCCTCCTGGACTTCAGGCCAGGATAACCTGGAGCTCAGAGGAAATCTCAGCTCAAATTTGTACGGGTACAAAGGGTGCGCCTCAGAGTGAGAATGAGGTGTGCTCACAGAGATATGAGTCAAGGGTTGTGATTACCACTCTGCTGCAAGGGGAGAGATGGATCCAGCCTGTGCCCCTTGGGAGATTCCAAACAACCCAAACGTCCCTCTCCAGACAGCACCCCCTCATTCCCCCACAGACTCTGCCTGTCTGGGAGCTGCAGGCTGTTTTACAGGTCCATAGAAACGATCCTGAGTCATTGGAGCTGCTTCATCAGCACTGGTCAAGGAGGCTGCAGTCAGACACAGCTCAGGGAGCAGATCCCTGCCCAGGACTGGATCCTCCCTGCCCCCAGCACACGCTCCCGCTCGCTGGGAAGCGCTGCCGCCGTTCCAGGCAGATAATCGCCCCTTCCCTGGCAAGTCCCTGCACGCTGCTGTGCAAACAGACCCACAGAGCACGGCAGCAGATGCAGGGCTAAAGGGCCAGACACACAGACCGGCTCTATTCCCTGCAAAGGGGAAACAGAAGTTGTTTGTCCCTGAGGGAGGTAACTCACAGATCCCAGCACACCCCTGAGCAGATATTTGCTGTAGGTTTGGAGGTGGACTGATATATCTGGGAGCTGGGATCGCTGAAGAAATGCCCACCAGGAGGCTGGCTGCCCACTCTCACCAACACAGCTGGAGCATTCCAGTCCCCAGCTCACCCACACCCTCAGGAGGGATGATCAAGGGGGTCACACCATCATGGCTGTTGCTGAGGGCAGAAGGGTTTGGACAAAAAAAAATCCAGTGCCATATCTCAACAGCACTGCCCTGACCTGCAGGTCCATGGAGGCAACACTCTAGTGGGGCCAGCTGCAAGTGTTGGCCAGGAAAGGCACATTTGGAAGGATGAGCTGGAAGATGGGCCTGCAGGCAGGTCTTCAGGAGACAGGCAGGGCAGTGAGTCCAGCCACTGGCAGGGAGGCCTCTGTAAATGCTTCTTGCTGGTCCAGAGAGGCCCATGGTGATTTCCCTAGCTCAGCCTGAACACGCTGCTTTGCTGGAACACTCTGCATGCAGGTAACCCACAGCAGAACGTCTTGGCTTTATTATGTGGAGATCTTGGGTGGAACGAGGAAATGAAATCTCTCCCCACGATTAGGGAGAAAGAAGCACCCTTGCCAGCCGAGTGATGGAGCTCTGACATTCCCCCACACCCTGGAAAGGTCCCATTGCTTCTGACAGGGTGAGATCCTTGCAGAGGGGCATGGTGGTGTGAAATGTTGACAGCAGCTTATGGAGCGTTGCTGCCTTGTTTGACTGGCTGTTTGAGTGGTGTGAAGAAGGACAAAGCCAGGCACCATGCACAGCTCCATCTCCTTTCTTTCCTCCTGGCACAGCTCCCCCAGCCAGACCAATCCTCTCTGCCTGCAACCACAAGTAATTCTGCAACCCACCCCTTTCTGCAGGAGCAGGAGTTGCTCCTTGGGATAAACACAACGCTTTTCTTCCCAGCCCAGCCTGACTTCAGGTTGAGCAGGAGAGCTGAGGAGGCAAAGCCAGAAAGTTTTTACCAGTTCCAGGCTCTCACTCACCACTGATATGGAATGAACAGCTGGAACTCAGGAAAAGTTCTCCTCTGCTTCTTGTACTTCCTGGATCACTGGGATAGTAACCAATCCAAATGTGCTCTAAGAGACCATGTTTGTCTTTGTAAGGAAGGCAGAAGTCCATCTTAGTATCCTAGCTAACTCTAAGAGGAGGATTTTGGGGGTTCCATAGCTAGATTGCTGCTCACCCCAAAGCCATGATTTAATTAGGAAAGGTAATTTTGTTATTAAACCATCTGGTACATTTGGAAAAGCAGGTGAGGTTTTGGATAATCAAGCCCTCCTTCAGTGATGTCCCTCATGTTCTGCTGCTCCATAGCCAAAGTTTTTTTCTGAGAGTTAAGTCCCCTGTAGCCAACAAGAATGGCACCATGCTCTGCCACCTCTGTGGGAAGGAACACCCAGTGCCACCAACCTGCTGGCAACAAGGTGGAGTTGTCAGTGGCTTTTGCATTCACTGGATATTGTATATTTTCTGTAAGGGGATCAGGTAATAACCAGCTTACACCAAATTTTTCTGCAGGGCCTGACTGATACACAGCTCTTCTGTGAGCACCAGCCTCCCCAAAGAGCATTTCATCAGCAGAGCAAAGAAAAGGGACGAAAGAGGGCCCCTGTCACCACCTGGGAGAGCAAGAAGACAGTGCAGACAGGGAGAGCTGGCTCGTGGGTGGCATTGCTGAGATCAGCACTGCTGGCCTTGCTAGCTGAGGGTGCACACCTTGCTCCACAAGATGAGACCAAGTCCCCACTGATCCAGACGCAAGCAGAAGGAACAAGGCACCTGTGCAGTGGTGAAAGACTCCAAACACAGGGAAATGCTGGTTCTTGCAGCAATCAGCTGATGCCCCGAAGCCAGAGGTTTGCTCACTTGCACCTTGGTGTGTCTAAATATAATACAAGTATTGTTCTGAGCCCTGCGTCAGCCCTGCTGAAATCCAGCCACCAATACCTGAATTTCTTGCCTTCCTCAGCTGCGAGACACGAGGCAGGCAGCTTGTGTGAAGGAACTTTTCCTTTCCTTCCTCCCAAATGCACCTCCCAGTGCTATCACTGGCTGATCTGGCCTCCTCTCATGAGATGTCCTTGAAAAGAAGCTAATTTGCAATTTTAAGGAACTATTACTTCTGCTGTCACTTTCACAATCCTCAAAAATTCACTACAAGTTCCCCTATACATCATCTGAACAAAACAGCTGGAAAAATGGACAAGCTGCTTGGATTTAGTTGTAAATCCAACTAAATTTGCCTTCTTCCCATTCAGTTCAAAATGTTCCTGAAAGGCCATGATGAGCTTGAAACCAATGTCACTTTCCAAGTGGAGTTAAGATGCTGTGAGCAGAGCACCCAACAAGAACATTTGAAGCACAAAAGCTACAGAGATTTCCCAACCCAGCAGTGTCCCACAGTGATTCATGGGAGATTGTTCAGTCTCACCATGCCATGCACATTTCTTCTCTTATTTCTGGTACAAACTCCCTAGATTTAATCTAAATTCCTCACCAATTATGATTCCATCAAAACTGCATTTTCTGGTGAATTTACCATATTGCCCTCACTCATCTCCACCAACAACTCCACATAGTCACAACATATCATGGGTCAACTTCTTCACATCTTTTTGGACTTGCACCATGAAATCACACGGATTTTCCAAAGGATTGGTGTAGTGTGATTTAAATTGACAGCATCTAGTTTGAGACAAGTTCCAGTCAAGGCTGTATGTGTGGCCAGAGGATCAATAACCTCCTGTCTTGTGAGGCTTGCTGGGGACCAGTAAGATGCAAGTTTGCACCAACCACTCCTCCTCAAACGGGATGTTAATAGAGCCTGTCTCTCTCCTCCACTCATTCCTGTGCCATCATTGTATGTGGCCTCATGAGGAGCAGCCAGGCACCTATGTGGACAGTTTGAAGTTAAAATTGTCCAATTTCCATACTTTTTTTTTTTTTTTCCCCTAAAACTATACAGAAGGCTTTCTGGTAATTTCATCAGCAAAAATGCACCAGAGGGGGAGGAGACTTCACCTAAAGCTGAACATTCTTTTCCCATGTTGAGAACCACCCTGTTCAAACCTCACTTCAGTCTAAAGGGGAAACGTTAATACTTCCTGTTTGGGGGTTTGGGGTGGAAAGGAAGAGGGGAGGCAGAAGGCGACAAAGAGGACTGAAGAACCCTCACAGAAACACCCACAGAAGGGTCCGTGTCCTTCCACCCTGGTCCAGCCCTGAACAACTCCCCCAGAGTCAGGATGCTCTACTTGTACAAAGAAAAATCCCCCAAAGCTGCTGCACGTTGTCTGGTCTCCCCACGCTGCCATCTCTCCTCGCTGCCTCCCTCTGCCTCCTGCCTTTTCAGGACAGGACCCCCTTTTCATCCCCTCTCTGCCTGTGCAGCAGGAGCACCCCGGGGCTCACTGGCGGCAGATGAGGTTTCTGGGGGCTCCCCCAACACAAACAACAACAACAACCACCTTCAAAGTGCCTCTCGCACGCAGCTGCTCCGAGGGCAGATTCAGGTTTCCCCCACCCCCTTCTACCCATCCCTCCTCACAACACCCACCTGGCAGATAGCTAAAAACAATCTTTGACTTTTTCAGGTGTGTCGGAGGGACTTACCTGACATATTCCACCAGCCCACCACCCCCCCCTGGCTGAAGCCCTGGATTTCATGGCAGTGCTAGTTAATCTAACAGTAAAAAGCGCTGCAATTATTTGTCTCTAAGGCTTGGGTCCTTGCCCAGCTCTGACACAGGCACACATACACACACACAACTTCACTTCGGCAGCGGGGGAGCGGGCGATGCCTCTCCTCCTCCTCCTCCTCCTGCAGCCCGTCACGGAAGGGCTGGCGCTCCTGCGAGCGAGTTCCACCCCTCGTAACTTTCTCCCTCGCTGCTCCCGACCGCTGCCGCCGGAGTTTCAGCCGGCAAAACCCCTTCTGGCAGGAATTTCTCGGAGCCCTCTCCTCTGATTTGCAAGCACCATGGACCCCCGGCGGGCAGCGAGGTGCTGCCGCGGGAGAGGATTTCCAGCGCAGGGAGCAGAGAGACAGTGAACTTCAGGAGAGGTCTCTCTCCTGTTGCAACAGGTAAGGCACGCTGCTCGCCGGTGTGGGGAGTTGAAATGACTCAGGGAGCAGTCTGTACAGCGTGGATGGAGGAAGGCATGGAGGATGCAGAGATTTAATCGTGAAACTGCTTTTGCATGTGAGTAACTTTTGCTGGGAGCAGCCTTCCCAAAGAGAGAGCTTTGGGATGCAGAGCTCTTCATCTCTTCCTCCCTTCTGGCACCCCTAGCACGGGGCTCATGGAAGGAGGCAGAAAAAGCTTCATTCGTGTTTGCATCTGGCTTAGCTGGGAAGCTTCAGCAGGCTGCAGCCAGTGCAAGCAGGTGGGCTCCAGGTATCAAAGACAAAAGTGACGCTGCAGAGCAAGGCAGGTGTGGAGGGAGTGAGCAGAGAAGCAATCCAGGTGTCTGAACAGGGCAGGATTTCTGCAGGGAGCAAGCTTGTGCTGGAGTAAATGGATGAGCTGTGGCAGGAGCAGTGATGGCGTCTGGCTGTAGGCTCAGCTGTTGGCCATGTACGACACTCCTACCCGGGGTGAGGTGGTACCACTCCAAACTCTGTCCCCACGTGCCCCACTAAACCACTTCCACTGTCACCTCAAACTGGGCTGTGCTTTGGGGATCCCCGAGTGCAGTCACAGAGCTGGTGTTCCCCTGCCCAGCTTCCCTGTACAGCCAGGTAAGAGCTCCTCACCTGCCCTTGTGCCCCTCCACGATGGGCAGCAGAGCCAGGGAGCTGAAGCCAGAGCCACCCTTTGTGTGTCTGCACCTTCGTTCACTGCCAGTGCCTTGTGACAGGATGAAATCCCAGAGCAAGCCCAGTCCCACTTCAGGGCGTGCAGGAATTATTTCCTATGTACATGTGCAGCCCTGATAAAAGAGGTGGAAACACAGGCAGAGAGGCCTGGGCACTTGGAGCCAACAGCGCCCTTCCAAACTGCAGTTATCAGCTAATCAGCCTCCCGGGAAATTGAAGTTGGACTCGGTGGAGTACAGCACTCCAGAGGGGCAAAGATCAGCGGTCACGCGACTGGGGTTGCTTCAGAGGAAACCCTTAAAGAAAGCTCCTGCTCCTTTGTGTTTGTGGCTGCGGAGGGCTGAGAGTTTCCAGGTGGTGTGGAAATTCAGACTGTGTGGTGGTACGAGCTGGGCAGGCTCTGCTGGGCAGGCAGGGCTATGGCCAACGGGCTCCTGCTCGCCCAGGGTGCTGTGAATGCCGTCAGAGGGACATGGAATGCTCTGTTCCCCCTATTCCGGCACTCAGAGGGGCGCAGAGCAGGCAGGGGATGTGTAGGGAGCTGCCGTGGCTCTCCAGGCTGTCAGCTAGAGAGACCTGGGAGGTTATCGGAGCTTTGGGATGGAAAGCAAACAGTCTGTATTGGGCTCCTGAGCAGGGCCCGGCTGTCTCAGGATTTGGGACAGCAAAGTCTCGGGGCTTGGCATTGTGTACTTTTATCATCTCCTAATGTGCAGCACACCTCACCTTATCAGAACGGTTCAGGGACATGCGCCTGTCTGCTGCAGGATTGGGGTTCCTGAGGGTCTGGGCAGGGGAGAGGTCTCTTACCCAGCCAGGGGGTTCGGTCTCTGCTTCTCCCAGCCTGCCTGTTGTGCTCCATCATGCTCTGGGACATTCCCAAAATGAGCCCAGCTGCCCTGCCTGTGGAGGGGAGAGCACAGCAGGATCCGCTCATCTCCCGAGCCTTTCCCTCGCTCCATGAATGCATTTCAAATCCTAATGTTCCCAAACCAGTGCATCATCTCCCAACCCTGCACACAAACAAGCATCATTCATGTACGGAGGGAGAGTTCAAAGGAGGCATGACACCTGGAATCAAACATCTGTTAGGAACTAATGCATTTTGCATCCTGCTCTCCTGCCAACTGCTCCAAGGCAAGTGCTGCAGGATCGTTCCAGCTACCTGCATGCTGCAGCAATGGCATTCCCTGCTCCTCGCTTTGTTTTGTGCCACGTGTGGAGCACGCAAGTGCAGCTGCACCTCGAGCAGTTAGCAGTGGGCTTCCTCCTGTATCATGGACAAACATAAGAGGATTAAATACCCCTGAGCCCTTTTAATTTTTTTAACTGGGTTGGCAACATGGATGCTGCATTGTCTATTAACAAGCTGATCTGCTGAGCAAGCAATTTTTCCTCTAACCACACTTTTTCCTTGGCAATGAGGCAGGTACTGCTTTATTAGCAAAGAAACTTTCTTCTCTAATTCTTGGAAGTATGGAGCTCCAGGGAGGGGCAGGCTGCAAGGGCTGCTAGAAAGGTTCGTAGCTCAGAAATGGACAAGGAGCAGGGTTGAAACAAACCAAAGGAAACACTTTCCTTTTCTGTAGAGAGGGCATAATTAACTGTGGAACAAATTGCCACAGGATATTGCAGACACCAAAAGTTGTGTTTGGCTTCAAACAAGGTTTGGATCCATTTGGGATGGATGGCTCCAGTGAAGGTTTTTAAATGCAATAGCCCAAGATCAGACAGGTACTTGCACTGATGCTGCAAAGTAGAAGGAGCAGGTTACCCGTGCCTTCTTTTTTATGCTTCTCCACTAATAATCAAAACTGGCCATTTTGGGAGACAGAACAGAGGGGTAGCCAGGCAGGGCTATTTGGATGCTCTTACATTGTGAGACTATTTTTGAGTGGCTGGGTTGCACGGTGGATAGAAGCTGTGACTCAGGCAGCCCGGGAGCCTGGGTTATGCCATGAATAGACACTCCATATGGCCCCGGTTGACAGGGACACTCTGTGCCCAGCCTGGTTGTCACAGGTGCTCCACGCAGTGTCCATGCACCGTTGCTGGCTCCACAGAGGTGCTGCGATGGCAGGAGATGTCAGAAATACGCTTCCAGCCGCGAGTCCCGAGCAGGAGGGAGTGACCTGTGCTGGGAGCACAAGGAGAGCTGACAAGGACACACTGTGGCAATGAGACCAGCCTGGGCAAACGCGACTGTCCTGGGGGTTAATCTTTTCTCCGGTGAAACACCGAGCTCCCCAGGGCACGGGCTGGCCTTGCAGCAGCTTGTGCAGCACTTTGGACACGGCACAGGAGGTGGGCGGCTGCGGGCAGCTCTGGGAGCTGAAGGTTTTCTATCAGCTCGCAGGTAACCCTTTGCATTCAGTAAATACCTGCTGCAGCGAATTTTTGTGGCACGGCTACCGGCATGCTGGCCAGCCATCCTTTTACGAGGGAGGATCATGCCCTGATTGTCTCATTCATTTTTTTGTCCTCTGTGTCCTTACGCTGCCTCCAAAGGCAGGAAAGGGACGGGGAGGAGCAGCTCGAGGCAGACAGACGGCAGCGGAGAGAGAGGGGCTGCAGGCAGAGCAGAGCGGAGCTCTCCGTGCTCACCTGCGGGCAGCAGGAGGGAAGGACCGGCAGGGTGCTGGCCAGGGCAAGGAGAACATCGTCGGATCAGTGCGGGGACAGGTCTGCAGGGTGAATGAGAGCTGCCGGGTAGGAGGAGAAGGTGAGGGAGGAGCGCGGTGGGCAGGGCTGTGCTGCAGGGCACACGGAGGCTGAGCAGTCCCTGTCTGTTGTACTGCACTGATCCCATTCTTCCACCTGTCCTGCCCAGCGCTGGGGCTCCTCGCCTGCGTCCAGCAGGGCACCAGGTCCCTCACGCAGCTTTCACGCCAAGATGCTCCTGGGCTCCTTCTCAAAGGATTTTAGGCATTTTAGGATAACATGTATGTTCTCCACGGGGAGTCACAGGGCGCTGGAGGTGATGAGGGCAGTGGCCTCGTTACCAGCACCCAAGCTGGGTTAAGGTGGCAGTGAGGACTCAAAGGGTCTGAGCCTCTTCTCACTGGGCAGAGCTGCTGCTCTCACTGGGCTGGGGTGAGCTGAGCCCTGTTGGTGTCCATGGCACTGGTGGTTCAGGTGGGAGCTGTGTGTGGGGACCTCGGCTCTCCCAGCTTTGCAGCACCTCAGTAAACAGCTGGTTTGTGAGCAGCACAATTCATGAAGCTCGGTTGCCTGCGGCACTCCCTCTTGTGTGGATTCTCTGATGTCTAATAATCGGGTTGGGCTCACATTAGAGCTTTTTCTTCCAGCTGGGAGTCCTAATTTGGATTTCTCTCCTCTGTCCTGCTGCTTTTCACAAGCTTGTGCAAAGTTAACTCCTTTCAAGTCTTTGCCTATCTGGTTAAATTTGGCTGGAGCTGGCCAGTGGATCTGAAGGGTAGCAGGATTGTCAATGTGGTCCCACACACCCAAATCCCTCAGCAGTCTGCAGACAGGGGAATGATTATCAGTATAAGATAACTTGCATCCCAAGCATGAGGAAAATGTGAAAGGCTCAGTTTTGGCAGGATAAAGCAATCAGAGAAGAGCCCAGGACCCCTTGTGGGCTCTCACAGATAGTCTACAGCTATTGAGGTATGGAGGTCCTTGGTGCTAAAAGCCTCCATGGCATCTGAATCACAGGGTGAGTGGTGCACAGTCCCAGCAGCAGCAGAGCTGGGGCACACTCATGTGAGATCCTGGCATGCTCCACTTGGCTCTTGTGCCAATGTGCTTGGGCTGCTGCACTATGGTGCCCAACCCCAGGGCCCCTCACACCCTGCCTGGTGAGCAGCTCCCACCAAAACTCCTTTCTACCAACACTGACTGCCCCTTCTCCAGCCCCCAGGGCTGCTTTTTGTCCCAGCCAGCAGGTGCCCCATTCCCATGACAGCCACCAGTGGGATGTGCTGTCACCTCCCTGTCTCCTGGCTGTCATAGCTGCTGTCCTTGTCCACCCCTCAGCACCTCCACTGGTTATGTGCAGTGGCAGCTTTTGGATCATAAGCAGCATTCACCCCCTTGCTCCCATCACTGGGGAGAGCAGAGGAAGGGGATTAGGAGTGATGCATAAGGATGGCTCCCTCTTGGCACAAGGAAGTTCACTTCCCTCATGCCACACTTGCCCTGGGACAGGAGCCAGCAGCAAGGCAGTTGGCACTGCAAGGTTCCCTCAACCCCCCAGACCTCACTGAGGACTCCAAGCTCTGGAGCTGCTCAATTAACTCTTGCTCTAGAATGATGCTGCAGTGCCAGAACAGAGAGAGATCATTGACCCTCACAACTCTGCAGAGAGTTCAGGCATGTTCAGGTTGTCCTGTGCCTAACAAATGAGCTTACAACAGTGACACCTCAGCTAGGTGACATATCTGGGCCAGGCCTAGGTGTTGGCAGCAGTACAAAATCCAGCTCTCCCTGGGTTCCCCACAGAGCAGATAGAAATGCACACTGCAGGTGGAAAGGTGGCCTTTGGCTTCACCTACCTGGTGGTGCTGTGGGACAGAGGATGGTTTGGAGGCAAAGACACACAGCACCTGCTTGCTCCAGGGAAGGGTCACACCAGGGCAGCAGGAGCAGCATCAGGGCACAGCCAAAGCCCCAAGGATGGGGGAATGGGTGAGATGTCCCAGGGGGAAGGGGGTGGGTGGCTGGCTGGAGGAAGCCACAGTAAGATGTCATGGAGCCTTTAGAGTCAGTCTGGCTCTGAGCATCCAACCTGTGGAACCTGGCACGGTGACAAAAGTGGCAAAAGCATCCAGCTGTAAGGGGGAAGGAGGAGTTGGACAGCAAAGTAACTAAATGCTTCTCAGCTACCCTTCCCATGTGGAAGGCCATCCTGCCATCTCCCCTCTGGCTCTACTCATCCATGTCTTGCACCACTCAGGGACAGCATCCCACCCTGTTCCCACTGTCAGCCCTGAACAGTGATCCTGGCAGGACCCCCCACAGGTCCCCTGGCCACAGCAGACCAGGCCTGGGGAAGGCAGGGCTGCCTCAGAATGAAGCATTTTCACCAAGCCCTGCAGCACTACAGAGATAAAGGTTATCAATGCCAGATCTCCCTCCCAGCCTGGGGCCCAGACTGCCCCACACAACTCAGTGTCTCGCAGGCTTCCCCCAAACTCCTTCAGGGGAGTCTCTGTTCCACCACCACCCCACAGAGGCGGCCAGTCCAAGCTCCTAGGGGTACCCAAACCCTCTGGGTTAAAGCACCTGCCTGGTTCAGCTGGTAGATGATGGAAGGAACACCTGTAGTGCTTTAGGGCTGTACCTGTTCTGCTCAGGGACATGTGTATGACCTCCTGCCATGCTGGGCAGGCCAAGGAAAGAGTCCCTGCTCTGCATGCCAGCATGAGACTCATTAACCCATGGCTTTCCATGGCTCTGCAGCTGAGAAGCCCTCAGTAGAGCCCACCCCAGCAGTACACAGCCCCTTTCCCCCAGGAACAGAGCTCAGCCATGAGATGGTAGTGGCACAGGTCTGGCACTGCCAGTCACTGCCCTGACAGCATTTCATGGGACACTCAGAGCAAGGACAGTCCTTGGTGGTAAAGGGCACGTGCACCAGGTTCTACATGATCAGCCACCTTGCTCCAGGCTGTCCAGCAACCTGGAAACAATTTCCAAAACTCTGTCCAAGCCATTCAGAGATTGGAAAGTCGAGATGGGGAAGGAACAGCACAACTGTGCCTGGATGGAATCTGCAAGTCCAGCAAAAAGCTGCACCCACACCAACACAGCCCCCAAGCAGGCTGGTGCAAGCAGTTCTGCAAACATCAGCCCTAAGAAACCATCCACAGGCGCTGGAAAACCCCGAGATACGTTGAAGAAAGAAACACCGTAACTTCAGGGGCTCTTTTCATTAGTTTTCTGGCTTTGTATAGTACCTCCAGGATGTGTTTCTCCTGTGCACTGTAAAACCAAGGAGAGACTGCACAACCAAAGGCAGGAGCAGGATCTCCAAGGATGGGATGGTTTTGTTTGGTTTTTTTTTCAAAGTCCAAGAAAACAGTTTGAAAGACACCCATCTCCATAGAGAATTCAAACCCATGGGGTGACTGTGAGCAGCCATCGGGGAGCTCCCCAAATGGAAAAGGATCCAATTCCCACCAAAATCATTGTGGCAGAGGAGAGGGCAAACATTAACCAAGCAGCACAACCTCCCTGCGGGGTGAGCACAGGCTATTTCAACATTGGGAAGTAAAACATTTCACAGACACGGCCAGCACAGTGTTCATTTAACTCTGTGACTTTGCCACACTGAAAGCCCAGGGACTGCTTTCTGGTTGGTCCTATTTGGGAGGCAGCTGTAAGGATATTGCCCATCTGTACCTGCACCCCTTCTGCTCCACCAAGCCAGGAGAACAGTGTCCTATCTCTTATTACCTTCCCAAAACCTTGTACTCACCATCTTACGGGATTGCTCCCTTTGCTCTCTGTCTCTGTTTCACAATGGCCATTGAAATGCATCGTTAAACTAATTACTTGAACAGCCAGTCTCATCTCCTGTCTTTCCCTGTTCTTGCAGCCTCTGACAAAGAAATTGATGTGTTTGGGGGTGATTTTGCTTGGTCCTTATCATGGGGAAGAGGCTGTTTCTTGTATTGAAGGAAAAAGGGAGAGAAAATTGAGGGAGGTGAGGGAAGAAAACGAGAGAAAGAAAGAAAACTTGGGATACATGCTGGCAAAAGAGTAGTAAGGGAAGAGTTGTCCTTCTTTTCCAATGAAAATGATGATTTTTCTTTAAGCTTCTGATCTCAAAACCTTGGGCCAAGCCCCCACCACAGCTCATGAGGGGAATGCTGCTCTGGGTGCACTCAGCACTTGCTTTGTTTTGTGTTTTGGGTTTTTATTGCTTCTAAATGCTCCTCTTGAAGAGAATCAAAAGGTGGGGCTGGGGCCACACCTGCTTCCTGGCAGGCTGCAGCACTTTTCTGCGATATGGCCAACAAACACAGCAGCCCACATTTTGCAGGAGACCCCTGGGAGGGCCCCCAGAGACCCCCCTGGCCATGCCCCAGCCACTCACCCCAGCTGGCCAGAACAGCCTTTTCCTGCACCAATCCCCCCAAATCACCCATCTCCACGGTCTCCCCACGCACACACTTGGAATCTCAGCTCTGTGTTTGTTCCCTGGTTTCAAGCCGACAGATTTGGGCATGTCTTTGACAGAGGTTCCCAATTTGGATGTTAAATTTAGACGCGCGCTCAGGCTCTGATTAGAGATACAGCGACTGTTTACTGGCTTTGCGGGGAGTTTGCATCTACAGGGCTGAGGGCAAAGCCCCCCGAGGCTCTCTGATCCTCGCCTGGTGATTAGGAAAGGAGGCTGAATCACCACATAATGATGCCCTGGTATTTCCCTCAGTCGGGAGCGTGCCCTGCCTTCCACACTCCATCCCACCGTGGGCTTCCTCCGGCACTGCTGCCTCCCCATGTGCAGCCAGCTCCAGCAGGGCACCAGAGAGAAGTGGAGCACTCTCAGGAATATAAATAAATGGTCCCATGAGGTGAAGAGACCAGAGGCAAGTGAGGGTGTTCAAGTGTTAGATGCTTGCAGCTGATCTGGCAGCCCTGGAGTGTGTATGGTCCTTGCCATAGGTCCCATGGATCATGCACTAATTACTGACAGCACAAGGACATGGGATAGTGCAGCTTAGAAAAGCAGGAGGAATGGTTCTTCTCTTAATCTGCATGAAAAATCTGTTTGATTTCACCCAGTTTCCATCTGGAGATCCATGAAATCCGTGGCAACGACCTCATAGCTTGGCAGCGCTGCTCCTCCTTGGTAGACACCTGCATTTGGGAATAAGGGCCAGTAAATTGATTTTTTTTGCTGGTTTCATGCTATGCACAGCTTTCAACCCACAGAACAAAAGTCATAGAAACCCACCTCTTTTCACCTGGTTCATTGCTGTCATCTTCCAGGGTCGGTCCCAACAGGATTTTCCCTGGAGCTGAGCCAATTCACCAGATTTCCCCTCTCTTCAGAGCACTGTCCCCCGTTTTTCTGTTAAGCTTCACCATGGCCCTTGGAAATGTCCCAGTCCTACTTCTGGGTAGTTTCGCATTGTGACTGTGGCATAAATGATTCCAGAAGCAGAGGACAGATCAGGGACAGTACAGTCATCTCCTGGGAGATCCATCACACTTCAAATTGCACTAAAACCATGCTGGAGAAAGAGAAACAAGACCCTCAGAGCATGATTGCTTCCCAGTGCAGCCTACCAAAGGAGGAACTGGAGGCTGCAGGTCCTAGGGGATGATTTCCCAGGCCCAGGGTGGGAAGTTGCTGTCAGGGGACACAGACTCTCTGTGATACTGCTCAACTGAGCATGGTCCTGACACAAAGAGAAACTCTTGAAAAGTTGATGGTGATGCCTCCTAGATAATTCTCCCCAAGTTTTGACTGTGTTTTTCAAAGTTTCAGATCATTTCCAGAGGAAATGAGGCTTCTGCCTCATGCCCTAGATGCGTAGTCACTCTCCATCCCTCATCATAACTGCTGAAGCCATTGACTGCTTTCAGTCCAGCTTGTAATTGAGAGCAAAGCTCTAAGAAATATTGAGGTCACAACAGGTTTTGAAAAATAATTATCTGGACAGAGGAGTAAAACCCTTCTAATACAGAGGGGAAAAGCAGCAATGTTAAGTGAAGCCCTTCTTAGATGTCAGGAAATACACAGGGAAGAGAGAGGTTAAGTACATTCCAGGAGAGATTCAGACGAAAGCTTGCGTCTTGTTAAATGCCAGAAAACCCACTCCTTGCTCAAGGTTATCCTCCCATATTGAATTGCTGGTGCCCAGGAAGGCATGTGCTCTGGATCCAGCTTTTCTTGTGGTTGTGGAGTTCATAACGTCTCTGCTTTGTGGCTTCTCTGATGTCTTATGAGAGATGAGTTCACATTGCCGTTTGGGTACAATTCAATTAAAAAGTCAATTAGCCCAGATACAAAGCGATCGGATTCATTAAGTCTGCTGTTGGTGGAGCAGCTCTGGTTTGGTTGCTGGTTTGTTCTGCTGCCTTGCTGCACTCTGGGCTGTGTGGATTGCCCCGCTGCCAGCGCTCGCAGCCACGCGTGCGCAGCCTGCCAGCGTCTCCTCTCCAGGTTCAGCAGTTGAAAATGCTGGAATGGAGTAGCTCTAGGCATGTCCCTACATGCTGCACAGCTCTGAAGAGCTGTTAAGTAACAAGCAACAAGCAGAGCTTTTAAGAGCATGGTTTTTGACTTCTCAGAAGGAGCTACATGCCTTTCTGGGTCACCCATCTCTGCCATCCAAGTTTTTCTTTAATTTGAAGTACCTTTGGGATTATGTTGTGTTTCCTAGAAGTGGAATGATGGCGTGAAAAAATAAGTCTGAATTTTGTCAGAACTTAATTGTGTTGATTTTTCTCTGACTTGTGGTAGTTTGACTTCAGCTTCAGACCATTTGTTTCAAAAAGAAATGACCACAGAGAGATTTTTTGGATGGTTGGCTTCTATTTGCCAAGGAGAAAAGGATTTGAAGCAAATATGAAATGTACAGCTTTGTATTTATCAGTAATTAGATAGCTCAGTGAGAGAATATGACACATACTGTTAGTTGGGATCTAACAATTTGTTCCTAACATTCAACTTGAGATACAAATTGAACTAGTTCTGGTTCTTAAAGAGATGAGTCTTGAAAAAGTGTCTGGAAAAACAAGTCTTCCCTGTTTAAATTAGGAATGTGCCAAATGACTGGCAGGTACTTGATATATAATTTAAATTTAAAACAGGAAGAAACAGTTCTAGATAAAGATCTCCTAGGATATCTAGGAGAAATATATGCACCTATATTTAGCTTATCCCTGGTTTCAACCCCTAACTGCACACACAGCAGCATGCACTTAGCTTTTGAAAAGGGCAGGCCTTGATCCTTTAACAAGCTCTGCAAAGCTCCCTAATAAAGTTACATCCCTGCTAATCACATGTGTGCTCCCCAGTTCCTCCTTTGATACACCTTGTTCACAGACATAAACCGTGGAGCCGCAGCTGCTGGGGAACTGCTGGAGAAGGAAGCTGATGGCAGGTGGTCATGGACAGCAGATCCTCCACAGGAATCCTGACCCTGGGGCTTTGCCATGAGAAGGCAGCAGCCAGAGAGATTACTCAGGGGATGAGGGTGGCATGGGCAAAGTGTCTAGCTGGAAACCTGCTCCTTCAGTCAGCACAGAGGAGGCAGCAGGGTCAGCCCTGTGAATTAGAAGAACTTTGAGGTAATTGAGACAGAGCCAGAGAGATTACTCAGGGGATGAGGGTGACATGGGCAAAGTGTCTAGCTGGAAACCTGCTCCTTCAGTCAGCACAGAGGAGGCAGCAGGGTCAGCCCTGTGAATTAGAAGAACTTTGAGGTAATTGAGACAGAGCTTGTCTAGAAAGTGGGAGAAAGCTGTTGGAAAGGCCACATTGTGGAGCTGCACATTCAGAAGGAATTTTTACAACATGGCATGTGTTCCCCATCATTGCTGGGGAAGGACAACACATTCTGTAGCACAGAGAGAGAAAAGGGAAGACAACCACAGAGAGGCACATAAATCAGTTTATATTTTGACTCTCGAAGATACTTTTCAGTGGAGAGAGAAGTTAAGATGGAGAAGGGAGGCTGGAGAAACAAAACAAGAGGGAGTTTGGGTTGGGGATGGAGAGTGTAGATATGCTGTTTGACTTAGGAGAAAGCAGAATGAAGGGAGGGCAAGATTGTTCACAGAATAGCAAGTCAGCCTGATCAGAGCATTTTGCATGACTTAGCACAATTTGCCCTCTATAGAGGCAGAAACTGAAGCAGAGAAAGTGAAGAAATCTGAGCCAGTGTGGGGATGTGGGAGGACAGATCTCTCACTGGGACAGAGGGAAGAAGAGCTGAGCTAACAGTTGTATCAATAAAGGTCAGGGTAGACAGAGCAGGGAGGTGAGGCTGAGCCCTTGCAGACTTTTATCTGTAACACACTGACCTTAATGAGAATTACCAATGTTCTTCCTTTGACACCTGCAGGGCTCAAGGAGACACCGCACCATGGAAGTCTCCATCAGGAGTCACTTCCTGAGTGTTGCTGTTTTCCTGATGCATTGTGTGGTCCACAAGGCCAACTGTGAGAAGGGCAACACTTCCCCTCTGCACTTCACCCACTTCTTCTACAATGCCACCATCTATGAGAATTCTGCCCCCAAGACCTACGTGGAGAGCTACGTCAAAATGGGTATTTACAAGAGAGACCCTGAGTGGGACATCAGGTACAGAATAGCTTCTGGGGACAACACTGGTCTGTTTAAAACAGAGGAGCACGTGATTGGGGATTTCTGCTTCTTGAGAATAAGAACCAGGAGCAGCAACACAGCACTTTTAAACCGTGAGGTCAAAGACAGTTACATGTTAATAATCAAGGCCGCAGAGAGCACCTTTGCCTACGAAGCCTGGGCCAAAGTCTTGATTCATATTCTGGACAGAAATGATTTGAAACCTCTCTTTTCACCTCCCTCCTACAAAGTGTCCATCAGAGAAGATACTCCTCTGAAAACAGTGGTCAGCACGCTCAGTGCCACTGATGCTGACGCTGGCCAGAACGCTGAGTTCTACTATGCCCTCAACACCAAGTCCAACCTATTCACTGTGCACCCCACCACGGGGGCAGTTATGGTCACAGGCAGGCTGAACAGCACCCATAGAGGCAGGCATAACCTGCAGGTTTTGGCTGTGGACAGAATGAGAAAGATCACGGAGGGGAATGGCTTTGGGAACTTGGCTAGTCTCACCATCCAAGTGGAGCCATCTGCCAGGAAACCCCCCTCTATCTCCTCGGTGAAGGTGACATCACCTGACTCAGATGAAGACTTTATCTATGCAACTCTCTCTGTAGAAAGTGGTGACTCAGAAGCAGGGATTGATTCGGTTGAGTTTGTGGATGGAGATCCGGGAAGACATTTCAAAGCCATCAAATCCTACTTTGGGAGCACTGAGTTCATGATTGTGTCAAACAAAGAGATAAACTGGTTACTTTACCCGTTTGGTTTCAACCTCAGTGTGCAAGCCAAGGACAAGAGCAAGCCACCACTGTTCTCTCCTGTCAGAGTTGTCCACATACCTCCCTCCAAGTATGTTTCTGCCAGGTTTGAGAAAGAAGTGTACCGTGTCCAGCTCAGTGAATTTTCCCCAGCTGGAAGCCAAGTTGTTATAGTGAAGATCACACCAGTTGTCCCAAATCTTAAATACATTTTGAGACCTACTCCTGACAGCACAAGCTTTAAGATCAATCCTCACACTGGACTGATAACTACAGTCAGAGCCATGGACTTCCATGAGCAGTCTAGTTTTGAGCTTGAAGTTACAAGCAGTAACAGTCACACATCCACGACTGTTATTGTTGACATTATTGACTGCAATAATCATGCTCCAAGTTTTACTCAGTATTCGTACCATGGGGCCTTTGATGAGAATGTTCCTTCTGGCACCAGCGTCTTAACAGTAAGGGCTACAGATGAAGATAAAGGAGACAATGGCTTTGTCACCTACAGCATAGCCAACCAGAAATCAGTTCCCTTTGTCATTGACCCCTATTCTGGTGTCATTTCCACCTCCAAGTCGATGGACTACGAGCTGATGCAGAGATGGTACCACCTGCGAGTGTGGGCATCAGACTGGGGCTCACCTTTCCGCCATGAGACTGAGGTGTACGTCTCCCTGACGCTGAGCAATGTCAATGACAACGCTCCTGTGTTTGAGAAGGCAAGCTGCAGTGGCACCATCCCGCGGGACTTTCCAGTTGGGAGCCCTGTGGCCACGGTCTCCGCAATCGACAGTGATGAGCTGCAGCATATCAGATACGAAATCAAGTCTGGCAACGACTTACAGCATTTTGAACTGAATCCCATCTCTGGAGTAATATCCCTTAGAATATCTCTGCGAGACCTTCCTTCTGAACAGCCACTTTTCTACTCTTTGAAAATAACTGCAACAGATGGAGAGAACTATGCTTTGCCAACATCTGTAAACATCACTGTGGTCAGCCAAGGCCTCCCTGTCAAAATGCAGTGTGAGGAAACAGGAGTCTTGAAGCAACTGACAGAAACCATCATACACTCCATCGAGTCTCAGTCTCAAGGCCATGGGCAGGATGATGAAACGTCTCTGAACTTGCACCTTATAAACCATAATGCTCCTAAGTTTGATGACAGCTTTCCACGATCTATTGATATCATAGAGACTGTTCCCGTCAACTCAACTATTGCTGACCTTTCAGCCATTGATCCTGACACTGGTTTTAATGGAAAATTGGTTTATGTGATCTCAGATGGAAATGATGACAGCTGCTTTACAATTGACCTGGAACTGGGTCTCCTTCAAGTCCTTTCTCCTTTAGATCATGAGCAAACCAGCTTCTACATTCTCAACATTACTGTGTATGACCTTGGCACACCACAAAAATCATCTTGGAAACTATTGGCTGTGAATGTGTTGGATACCAATGATAACACTCCTAAATTCACTCAAGGTGCCTATTGGGTGGCAATACCAGAACATGTAGCAGCAGGGACAACAATAGCTCAACTGAAAGCAGAAGATGCTGATACAGATGACAATGGGAGAGTAAAATACTCCCTCCTAACCCCCACGGACAAGTTTGCCATTAACAGTGTCACTGGAGAAGTGACAGTTACAGGTGCTCTAGATAGAGAATTGTGGCCTTGCTATGTGCTGAAAATAGAAGCTAGGGACCAGCCCAAAACAGGCTTCCAGCTGTTCTCTGTTACAGACCTCGTTGTGACTCTGGAGGATGTAAATGACAACACCCCTCAGTGCCTCCCAGCCCTCAACAGTGTGAAGGTCCCTGAAGACCTGCCCGTGGGGACCATTCTCCTTTTTCTGGAAGCTTTTGACCCTGACGCTGGCTCTGGGGGGGAGGTGAGGTACAGCCTCGTTAACAATGAGGAAATGATGTTTCATGTGGATAAGCTGACCGGGGCGCTCCGTTTGGAGAAGGAGCTGGACTATGAGAAGAGGGACTCCTACAATCTAACCGTGCAGGTCAGTGACGGTGGGAAGCCCTTCTCTCGCTCTTCCCTCTGCCACCTGGAAGTCAACGTCGTTGATGTCAACGAGAACTTGAACCCACCACGCTTTGCATCCTTTGTGTTCAAAGGCTGGGTGCAGGAGAACAGCCCTAAGGGCACGTCAGTGATGCTGGTCACTGCCAAGGACATCGACAGGGGCAAAGATGGAGAGGTTCAGTATTTCCTCCGAGAAGGCACTGGCCTGTCTGTCTTCCACATTGAAAAAGACACAGGTAAGGACTTCTTCATTTAATAGTGTCCCTTGAAGGCTTAAACTACCTGCTGTGTTTGGCCTAGCTGTTTACAATGTTCTATGCATTCAAGCCTTTCTTGATTGTGCAGGGATTTACTAATTTACCCCTGGATCTGGGTAGGAACAAGCAAGGGTTTTTCTCCTTAAAATAACAGCAAATCAGTGTCTGTCCTCCTCCAAAATACCGAGGTCTTCTCTATCGCTTGTATACCAAAAATTAACCTCAGCAGAAGCAAGCCCCTCACACAATCTCACAGCCACACAAGGTGGGTGTGAGAGTTTGTGTGTGCAGCCAAGAGCAGGAAGCAGACTTGAGACTGCTCTGTCATCAAGGACTAAGTGGTCTGAGTTCCTTAAATCCCTCACAAACACTCCCTGTCTTTCTCCTAGGCACCATACGGACCATAGGATCACTCGACCGAGAGGGAACATCTCACTACTGGCTGACTGTGCTGGCCCTTGACCTGGGAACAATTCCTCTGTCTTCTGTGACTGAAATTTATATTGAAGTCACTGATACCAATGACAACCCACCTCAGATGTCTAGACCTGTCTTCTATGCCTCTGTGATGGAGAATTCCCCACCAAACACATCAGTCCTTCAGCTTGATGCCTTCGATCCAGACTCCAGCTCAGAGGGAAAACTGACTTTTCACATCCTAACTGGAAATCCTCAAGGACTCTTCACCATTAACCTCATTACAGGTAAGACTGACCCAGCTCAGCATCTGTTTTTGAGGCTTCCAAGTGCCCAGAGTATGTTACATATTCAATATAAACAGCCCACACAGCTGCCTTTGTCACAATTTTCTGCTGCAGCAAAAGTCCCAGTCTCCAAATACACTCTGTGGGGAGTCTGAGGATTGAAACCCTCAACCTGAGGGCTGTGATTTGCATCCAGAGGGCCCTTAGAATGACACAAATGTGCTGCTTTCAAAGCCCTAAACAGTTGCTTTTAATCTTCCCCCTTCTAAACAACTGTTGCACAGCCTGAGCCAGGGAACACCCTTCTGGAGGTGACTGTTCCTGACACAGACCCAGGCAGGATTAACAAAAATGAATTCCACTGCACTTAAAGGCTCCACCCATTCTCCAGCACTATTAATGTAGTAAGTGTAGTAAACCTCTTCTGCCATCTTCCTAGACTGTATCTTTCATCTGAGGATTATTTACCAGATCTTCCAGAGCCATCAAAAACCCGCTGATGTTTTGTGTAAACAGCTTCCTCAAACTATCCCAGCAGAGCTGACATTGGGCCAGTCTGGCAGGGAAAGCTGTGCCGAGCCCTTCATGCCATCAGCTCCTGGGAGAAGAGGGAAGGGAGGGCACAGAGCCTGAGCATGGGAGAGGATTAATTGCATGACTTTGATCTCCTGGAGATGATAAAAGCAGTTCAGCTACTGCAGCGGGATGGAAGCTTGCTCCCAGATGAGGAGCTGGATGTGTTGGAAAAGGCTAGAGCTGCTCTCAGCTACGTGTTTCCAGTGGTGTGATGGCTCTCTGGCAGTGCTCTACAGCTGGCTAGGAGGGGAATGGAAGAAGGAAATTATTATTATTATGAAATACTAAAATCTTTTTTGTCACAAGAACCTCACAGGGTGTATTTACATGGCACTGTATAAATGCACCTGGAGATGTCAGCTAGCTGTGACCACTGCTGCCCACAGCTGTAGCTGTCTGTGCTGCCAGAAGCTTTTTAGCCTGGTCAGGACATTGCTCTGCATCCAGCTTTCCCACATAATCCAAACAGCCATGCACAACCCAGCCCCAGGACAGTTTGCACAATGCAGGGTTTTGCAGAAACGTTCCTTCAGAAGCCCTGTTGCATAAAACCACTGCCTTTTTGATGGGATGTGGAGCAGGATGGTTGTCAGACAAAGCTGGCTGCCCTCTTCAGCTGAGCAGCCATGCACCCTGCAGGAAATTCAGCCTTTATGCTGCAGGCAAAGCTTTCAGCCCCATTTGAGTGCAAAGTCACATCCAAGGCTGTTCCATAGCAAATTGAGTGACTGGCAAAATCCAAATGTTTGCTAATGAGACACCACACCTCTGAGCCATCCCATTAATCGCCATCTTAGACAAAAAAAAGCTCTCTCAGGTATGAGTCATCTCGTCTCCATCTCTGCCTATACTCAGGTGATTTGCATGAGAAGAGTGATAAGTTTGTCAATTCTGAAAGAAACCCATGGGCTGATCTTATCTCTTGGACAGTTGCTGGAAGTCTCTTCTTTAAACCCTGAGCTTGGAGGTTGTTTAAGGTCCTGCTTCCAAGCCTGATGAGGATTCAGTTATCCATTATTTTACTTGCATGTCACCCAAAAGAACCTATAATTACCTGTGAACACTGGCATAAACTGAGCAGTTATATTCTCATGTTTACAGTATCTAAAGAGAAGTCGTTTGCTGCTGCTGCCAGAAGGAATATCACAGCTTGTCTAACGTTCAGGGCCCTAGGCAGCCTTTTGGAAACCCAGTAGTATTTTCATTCTGCAGGCTAGTTGCTCCATTAAGTAGAATAAAACAATAATCTTTGGTCTCAGCTTGGTAGTGCAGTGCTGGAAGATGAACTGCTGCCATCCCCATTAGTGCAGGATTGTATTAAAAAAAAAAAGGGTAATCTCACTGCAGGGCAGAAGATTGTGATCAAGACATCTCCTTTTCACCTATCCCACATGGTCAGTGTCATCAAAGGACAGACAGATAAGTCACACTGGCACTGAAATAAGCCAGGACACAAGAGGGCCAGAGGTCAGCCTGGGTCTCTCCTAGGTAGGACATTTCTGGTAGTGGCCTCTTGGCAAAAGGAGAGGAGGAGGAGGAAGCTCGTTCTCATCCTGGGTCTTAATAGGAATTAAGGTCCTGATGTGCTGCTACAGCAGGTGTATCTACACCCAGAATAACCCTGCAGAATAGCCCTGGGTAATCATTTAGGGCAGAGTGACATGCTATTGCAAGTAACCTAATTCAATTGCTGGTTGTATGTTTGATTCAGTGCCTTGACATGGGGTGGACTGGCCAGTGGAGACATAACCAGCAAGGCCCCTTGACTTCTCCTGAAGCCTTGCAGGGGAACCTGGAACAGCCATGATAACTGTCCTGGGCTTCTCCAGCATCCCCTACCACAGAAAGTCTGTAAGATCTCCAAGCTCTCAGTTCTCTAAAGAGGGTGGAGAAAAAGGAGGAAAATACATGAAAGGCTAATGAGAAGAGGGAACAAAACTGTGCACCAAGATGAAAGCTCTGTGCCATGGGCGATGGAATGTCTCCAGCCCAGCCTGGCAGCTGGTGTGGAGCAGTGTTTGTGGGAGACAGGGTAGATAGCTACATGGAGAGATGGGCAGACAGCAGGGCTTGGGGTATTCTTCTGCTGGAAAGGTTTTCACCTTGTTTTGTTCAGGATTTGATGTGAAGGGGATTTGAGTCCAGACAGGACCAGGAGGAACTGGGAGGCTGTGGTAGGAAGAGTCAGGACAAAGCCATTCATCCTGCTGAAAGGCTGTTTGGAGAATCCTCTTACTTTGGATTATTTGTCTCCAGCTCTTACCTGGTGCTTGTTCTTGTGGTGTTTCTTCTGCTGTGTCAGTGTCAATTGGCTTCCCCAGGGTGCCTGTGGTTCCCTGCAAGGAAAGACTTCTCTACAAGGAAGGACATCCTGCTCTTTAGGCCCGAGGGATGGTTGCATGGCTGCTCCCCAAAATCAGCATAACACACAGCTGAGCATGGAGTAGTGCACAGTGGGGTCAGAACAAGAGGTGGGGTGGTAGGAGAAGAAGGAAAAAAGGTTAAACGGAAACAGGAGTAAGACAAGAGAAAGAGGGTTTTAGGAGGACAACCTCTTCCCTTCTCAAGCTCTTGTGAAAGCCTCAGTGCCTGCAAACCTGATTCTGGCTATTTTAACTATCTTAGATTTTCCCCCCTGCAGCAAGGGCAGGGGGCCAGCAACCTCCACCCCAGCCCTATTCTTGCCAGCAGAAGTTATTATTATTTTTTGTTCCCTGACAACAGTGCCCTGGTAATTCTGGTGCTCTTGTTCCAACATGACCAGCCTTCCTCTCTGCCCTTTGCAGGCAGCAAGCAGGAGAGAGGCAGACAGTCCTTTCTCACTGCTGTGTGTGGACAGGCTGCTGGAGCACATTCTGTGCCTGCCTGCATGCAGGCCACAGAAGGTATTGTTCCTGGGCCTTCCCTGGATGCAGAGCTTGGCTAATTAGCCAGGTGCAATTAGGACCTTTGACAGTGTTGTTCAGTCTCTGTAGGATTCAGCAGAAACCATCAGGGCCTCATGCAAGAACACAAATAAAGGACACCCACTCAACTCCATCACACATCCCATGGGACAGGCTGGATGGGGTTTTCCAGCAGGGCAGGGTACTGATAACTCACACACATGCACATGCACACACAAAACACTCATTAAAACTAACTAAGGCACTTCCCAGGCCTTGTAGGGGACAGCAGAAAGAACCAAGGAACTGTGTCCCCAGGCCACAAAAGATGATGGCAGTTCCCCTTTAATAACAGCTTCCAATTGCATTTTAGCCCTCTGGCCTCACAGAGGGTATAACCAAGCAGCAACAAATGAAAATGTGCGTTAATTCCAGCCGGCTTCTCTCAGGAGCCGTGTGCAGTGTCCATCTGAACTCCGTGGCCATGTGAACACTGCTGTCAGTTTGTGCATCTCAGCACCGCCCAGCACCGCGGCTCCAAACGGGAATTAGGGTGATTAACCCTAATTAATTAACCACAAGGCCTTTCAGATCCCAGGGCAGAGTGGTAACTGGCTCCAGAGTGGGGAACCAGGAGCCACAGTTGGGCACGGAGTAAGGGACAGAGTTTGCCTGGGGACAGCAGCCAACCCTTTGCCTTGTGGCTCAGCAGATGTGAAGATAAACCAAAAAACTTCCATCTGGTGAGACTCTCAGCTGGCCTACAGCACAGGTTTTGTGACAGAGAGCAGAGTCAGCTCTTACTCCCCAGGAAATACGAGCATCTTCAGTGATACAGACATTCAAGAGTGTCATTAAATTCCAGTTCATCTGCCTTCACTACAGTCCTCCTTCTCCAGCACTAGAAAGCTGAGCTGTGATCCTGCTTTCTTTCATTTTTTTCATTGAGTCATGGAAGAATTTCAAGGTGTGGCCAAGCAAATCCAGATAGTTACTTTAGAGTGTTTTAATTCCCTTCCATCAGCTGGCATGGAGTAATCCAGTACAAGCAAGGTGTTAGTCTGCTGCAACTGGATTTTGGAATCTGATAAACCAGTAACATCCCCTGTGTGTACATGGGTGTCTGTTTTCAATATCTGTGTGTCCTGTGGGCTTTTTGGGCCAAAATTATGAAGCATTCCCTGAAGTAGCTGGAGTTCTGGGCTCAATAGCCAACCTATTGGTAGTGAGGACAGGAACATCAGAGATCTCAGTGAGCTGCTGCTGCAATTCCTTCTCCAGGCTCCCATTAGGAGAGCATTTCCATGAGTTTTGCTGCTAATGGAGCCATGCAGGCTCTCACTAACCTGGGAAAGTTTTAAAAGCTCCTCAGCCAGCGGGCTCTCTGCTGAGTCCTCTTCACCTGCTGAGATGTTAAAAGGATGATTAGGGAGAGAAAAAAAACCACTATGACAGACAAGCAAACAGAGTTTTTCAAGCCATCCTGTCATAACACATTAAGGAGTGTTGATTTATGATTGTAAAGGCATCAAATAAATGTTTAGCGCCATGGCTGGTGCCAAATGTGAATAATCCCAGAGAACAAGTGGAAACTCTGAACAAGAGTCACGTTCCAAGCAGCTGCTCCTTGCTCCCTCCTTCAGCTGCCTCGTGTTTCCTGCAGCCATTTGAAATTTTCTCCTGCCTGTCATGCTCAGACAGACATACACAAAAACTATGGTACACCTGAAGACAATACTATTAATTAAAGCTGTCTGGTTTTGCACCAGAAATGAGAGTTGAGATAGGTTCATGCAGCTGGGATGTACAAGTCTTTCAGGGCACACAAGTGCACGTGCTCACAGCACTGCACATGGACGTGGCATCCCGTGCAAAGCATTTCCCAGGGTAGCATGAATGAACCTGTGTCAGTGCTTGCTGTGCTCAGGAAAATTCACCCTGCCTTTCGTTGGTGTGAAGAAGCAGAACTTCCCTTCACAGGCAAGAGAGAGACCTTGATAACTGGGAGTGGACAAAAACACTCACCTGTGTCAGCCTTGATGACTTTCAGGAGGTCAAATATTACATATACCATTTCCATCATTGGTAAAGCAGTTGTAAAATGGTCTAGAGCTGCTTTTCCCCAGAAGTGGAGTCAAGGCACTCAACAAGGACTTTTATGAAACGAGACATGGAAACAGAAGCCTCAGCTCCATCCTTTCCACACTTACATGTACTCAGCTTAGTCATTGACAGGCTAAAAAGGGCAATTATTATGATTTTGTTTCAACTCGAGTTTATTATAGCCACAGTTCTTCCCTCCCGCATCCAACCTATTCCCTGTGGTTAAACTACTGTGTGTTTTTCAGAAATCCCTCAAATCTTGCAATTGTTGGAGTACTCACCCTGTGTCTCAGCAAGGCTTAAATAATATACCAACATTATTGTTGACTGTGTACCTTATTTTTAGCCCAAATGCATTTGTTCTAGCAGGTGAGTAGAGGGTATTTCCCAAGACAGAAGACAAACTTTTGTCAAAACACTGTAAATTACAAAGAGCAGGGTTCAGCAGAGGGAAAACAGGAGTAGAGACTTGTTAAGAGACTTGTTAAGAGGCCAGACTTGTGCCAGCACATGCAGAATGTTTCTTACTTAGAGGCATAAGAAAAGTTTTGTTTTCATGGTTCTGCAGCTTTTCTCACCTAATGCCTTGCCAACCCTCAACTGATGCAGGCATCTGGTAGGTGTTCCCCCTCCTCCGTGGTCTCTGTGATCAGAGAGCAGCAGCAACACCTCCACAGAGGGATTCAGGCTGGGAGGGGATGGGTTACCCTCTGGGGGTATCTGTCTTTCTCCTCTGATCACAAAGGGAACCTGAAACAGGACAGGTGGGCAGGCTGATTTTGGGCATTCAGGGATCTGATCAGCCCTGGCTTTTCTTGCATGCTGAGTCTTGGAGCTCAAAGGGTTTCTTTCTTGGCAGGTCTGATTTCCACGACTTCACGGCAGCTGGATCGAGAATACAAGGCTGAACATATCCTAGAGGTGGGTAATGATGATTGTAATTAGCTTTATTTACCTACAAGTGTATTAAGTCCTCAAAGGGCTTTCCTTGCAAGTTGGAGCACAGAGAAAGAATCTCATCCCATCAGCTCCCAACTGCTGGGAAACTTAATTAAATGGTGTGTGTTAACCCAAGAGACAGCTGCAGCAGTACTGCAGGGTTTATTATTTTCTTGCTGAGGACTGGAGCAAAAGTTCTGTTCTGGAAGCTGTGGGAATGCAGGAAGATAACTGGAACTGTCCTCTAGCAGGATAGTTTATACATTATGGGGGAAAGAACAAGCCAGAGAAATCCACCCTCGTTTATCTCATTGTATCAGATATTGCTGTGTAGCTTTGCTCACCAGCCCCCATCCTCAGCTGCTCACAGCTATGAGTATTCCCATCAGAGGGATCTGGAGGTTTTTGAGTCTATCAGGGTCTATCATTTCTCTCTGCAATGCAACATGGTGGGAGCGTGCCCAGGCAGGGCAGGGTGAGGATGGCTGGTACCTGGCCAAGCCGTTTCAGTACAGATGTTTTCAGATGTGTGATCTCTAATGACCAGCCTGACCCACTGCCCAGAGCAGCTGGAGGCAGGACCCCTGCAAACTCATCCCCCTGTGCATGGACAGGCCCTGCACACTGCCAGCTGCAGCCACCAGGCTTTGCCCTGCAGAGAGGAGCAGTGCCTTTGAAAATGTTGAGATACAAATGCAAACCCACACAAAAACCCCGTAGCTGAGTCCTTGCCCACCAGGATGGAGGCTGGCTGGTCACACTCTAGGTCACCTAAGAGCCCTGTCACCTACTCTCTTTGCTTGCTGACAGGTGGCTGTCTCTGACAACGGAGAGCCAGCCCTGAAGTCCACCAGCAGAGTCGTGATCCAAGTTCTGGATGCCAACGACAGCCCTCCCAGTTTCCCCCACAAGCTGTTCATGGTGCAGCTCCCCGAGAGAGAGGCCTCGGAGACCCCACTGCCGGTGTACAGGCTGATCGCTTCCGACCGTGACCAGGGCCAGAACAGCCAGATCACCTACACCATCGAGGAGGAGGAGGAGGGCATCTTCACCATCAACCCCACAACTGGCACAGTCTTCTCCAGGAAAGCTTTTCCTGCCTCAGAATACAACATACTCACGGTGAGAGGAGAGGGAAACACAAAGAGCTGATGGGGAGAGACAGGCGGAGAGGGAAAGAGAGAAAAGGGTTCAGAAGCAGAAAAGATAAAAGGAAAGAGTTGGAGAAAATGCAGCAGTGGAGAGGAGGAGAGCTTGAATAAGGCAAATGTGTTAAGAGGGAGAGAAAGTGGGAGGGAATGGTAGGAAATGCAGAAGGTAGGAAGCTATTAAAAATGGACAATAAGTTTAAAATTAACTGTCCAACCTACCTTCAGAGAGGAGTACAGTGATCCATGATCCCATACGGATGTGGACCCAAACCTGAACAGTCTTTGGGGACTATCATGCCTCTACGTGGCATTCTGATCAGGCCATGGAGTTTGGCTGTGGGTTCAAAGCCTTCCCACAGTCTGTGGATTCTTGCCACAAGGTTTGTGATCCAGGTCTCTGCTATGGCTAGAGCTTGGCAGATTTACTTGATGGTAAAGAGGAGTTTGGGTTGCATGGCTCTGCCTTGGAAGCAGCCAGAGCATGGGCCACTGCCTCAGGATCTGTTTCATGGGATTTTGGGCACACTGGGAGCTGAAACTCCCGGTGGATGGGAGAAGGAGCTTTCCATGGAGCTCCCATGAGCTAACTCAGCTTTCTCCCTGGGTGCATGTGCCTTCCTGTGCAGGTCAAGGCCACAGACGGCGGCAGCCCCCCGCTCTCCTCGCACGTGAGACTTCACATCAGCTGGGTCGCCCGGCCCGGCCCTTCCTCAGAGCCTCTGGCTTTTGATGAACCCCACTTCAACTTCGCCGTGATGGAAACAGATCCTGTGAACCACATGGTGGGAGTGATCAGCATCGAGATGGGCCCCAGCCAAGTGTGGTTTAATATCACAGGTGAGGCACAGAAATCAGAGCAGGGCAGCGCTGTCTGTGAGCGTTTGCTCCAGCTCCCTTGGCTTTCAGCACTCGCATGCCTGAGCTAATGGAATTGTTTGCTTTAGATGTAGGTGAGCTAAGGGGAAAGCTTTCTCACAGGCACCAGAAGGTTTGAACAGCCATTAGACAAAGCTGCCCATCCAAGGCCTCTGGTGCCAAGTGCAATTACCCAACACGCTTTTTTAATGACAGTCTGGAACTTGCCTGTGTTTGGGGTGTTCTCCAGTGTCGCACGAAAGGCAGGGCATGCCAGTGCCAGCTCCTCCTGGGAATCAGGTGACACTGTTGGTTTTGTTAAAACTGCCTGCAAGGATCCAGGTGTGTGGCTGAGTGTTACAGATACCCCCCATATCTCCCTCCATGCTGAGTCTTGAGCAGGGAACTGGGAAGGATGCATTCCTCAAAGACTTGGTCTGCCCTAACTTGTGGGGCTCTCCCTTTCTACTCACCACATCCCAGGGGTGATTTAGACATGGAATGTGGAACTCTAGGGCCTCCTTTAAGACACAGGATTCAGAGGGGATGTGGGCTGTCACCCCAGGGGACTCTCCAGGCAGTGTGTGCAGAACTGGTCCTACCAACAAGGGCCAATTGTGCTCATGTAATTTGATGTTTTGAAGTGGTGCCCCAATCTTGCACAGCCTTTCCCTGGTACTGCCTGCAGGGCCTGCCCTTGTCATACAAAGCCTTAATTGGGCAAGTGAATAGTTTTTCCCCTTACTGTATTAGGGCAAGGATAATGGTGTATAAATACAATTAACTAACAAGAGATACAACACTACAAGGAGCAAGACAATATCAGTGCAATGTTTATCTGGCATTAGTAGTGTCTGCTTGGGTCTGCAGAATTAACAGTGTATTCCTCTGAAAGTTATCCCATCATTTCCCTGCTGAGTGCTGGAGCATAGCTTGACCTCATCTTTCCCAGTTCCTAGAATTCCAAGTGATGCTGAAGGCTCTCTTGGTTTCTGTCCTGGTGGAAAAGGACAGGATTTTATTTTCCCTGCAAGGAAACGAAAGCATCATGGTAGCTGTCAACCAAGGGGGTGATGCAGAGATCCAGGAGCCTTCAGCACCTCATTCAAAGTTTCACCTTCCCCAGACCGCAAACACTGTCACTGGGATTGATGGAGTCTGCAAAAACTCTGACAAAGCAACAATGCCCTTCATCTCTTTCCTTTTCTGGGCTTCTTCTTTCCATTTGGCACTGTGCACAGGGAGCTCTTCTCTCTTTTCTCAGGGAAGGACATCCATGGGTCTCTCTCCCTCTGTCTCTGTTTCTTTCTGTCTCCTTCCCAGCAGGAGAGCAGTGGTCCAGATGGCTGGTGAGCACCACATTCCTCCAGCAAGGAAAGATACATAATTTTACAACCAGAAAAGATTTTACCAGCTGGTAATAGAATAAAGCAGAATCCAGAGCATCCAGTAGCCAGGAAGGAAGGAAGGAAAGAAAGAAGGAAGAAGTTGAGACCTGGGAAAAATTACAGGAAACTGTTTCAGCTTCTCCATATCACAGAGCAGCTTTGCAGGGTTTAATGTGCAAGAGGGGCCCAACAGGCCCCAGCAAGCGAGGCATGAGAAAGGAGCTGCCATGCCAGGGCTGAGCAGCAGTAGGGTGAGGGACAGCCTTCTGCTGCTGAGCTGCTCAGGCCTGCTGTTCCTGGCAATTCTCAGCCATCTGGGTTGGAGGCAACAGGCTCTGCTCACCCTGGAAGCACCGTCTGCCTCCCCAACTGTTGGAGTGTTGGGAGTTCAGGTAGCTCACAGGCTCCCAGCCATGGTGATGAGGACCATTGCTGATATGCCCACAGTGTGACATTGAATCAGAAGCCAGCAAGAGCCCTGTTCTACCCAGCAGGTCCCTGGTCCATGCTAAGCCAGTGATGGTGCATGGCTGGAAACCTTGTGCAAATAAATCAATGCTCAAATGGGCCTGTTGTCAATCTAGCCAGGACATCACATGCATAAGTGCATCCTTTCCCTTTCTCTCTTTCTCCTTGTTTTCTGTCATTCCCCTCATCTTCCTTTTCACACTCCTTTGTCACCATCTGTGACTATCCCTTTGTCCAGCTCTGCCTTGTCCTCCCCATCTCCTGTGTGCATCTATCTATCTATCTATCTATCTATCTATCTATCTATCTATCTATATCTATCTATATCTATCTATCTATCTATATCTATCTATCTATCTATCTATCTATATCTATCTATCTATCTATCTATCTATCTATCTATCACATATTGTCTTGAGTTTCCAGATTTGGGAGAAACCTTACCTGTGGCAATATCCTAATCTAGCTGACTGTAACTGCCCTCCTGTTTCCCTGTCTCTCCCGTGTCCCAGGTGGTGATGATGACATGGATTTTGACATTGAAAAGAGTACAGGCAGCATGGTCATTGCAAGACCCCTGGATGCAAGGAAGAAGTCAAGCTATAACCTCACAGTAGAAGTCACTGATGGGTCCAGTACGATCAAAACCCAGGTAATGTTTTTTTCTTTAGTGGAGACCCTGTTGAGAGGGAGCATATGCCAAAGGGAACCTTTCCTCTGGGTCTGCTGAGCTCTGGATCAGGTGCCAGGCACAGGAATGTCCTTACACTGTGATCCTCCATTACACAGTGACAGTGTAATGGAGGATCCTGCACTACACAGATCTTAAACCAAGCTGAGGTTGTTTTTGTGTTGTTGGAAACACAGCTGGTCTAGGAAAGCTTGGGTCTTTCCTGTTGATCCCAGGCAGCACACAGGGACACATCCATACCACCAGCCAAGCTGGGGTGGGATTTCACACGCTCAGACCTCAGCTTGGTCTCAGTTGCTCAGGCTGAGTTACAACACATCTGGGTCAACATCTTAAGAGGAGTGTGTACACAGTTTGGTCAGGCTTGTGTCTGTGTTCTCATGTCAGGGGGTGTTCCTGGGATATGCTAGCCCAGGTACAGCCAGCACAAATCCATTTGCAAGAGGTGAGGTCAGGCCTAGGGAATGAGTGGGGCAACTGCAGAGATGCTGTGTGCTCTGAGTTCTCACATACAGAGTAAGTGCTGGTAAAAGGAGGCATTTCACTCTCAGGCATGTCCCTGAGCCCCAGCTAAAATGATGAGATTTTGCCCATCTTTACTACCCTGAGGAGGGGTGTTCAAGGCATGATCTTTCACTAGTCATTCTCTCTACACATAAGAAGCAGCCAAAAATCCAGCCCTCAATGCACAGGAAGACCTAGGATGTGAGTCACCTGTCAGTAATGCTTATCACGGGAAATTCACTCTGGGGGATGATGAGTGAGGAACTCCACCATTCCTGCGAAACGTGATGCTAATGGATGGCCACATGTTTCAACTATCTTCAAGTATTGTTCCAAATAAACAAACAAAGCCCCACCTTGCCTAGTGTGCATTCCCTGCCACCTTGCATCTCATCCCTACGTTTATTTTGGCACTCAAGACCTCTAGCAGATGTCAAGAAACCTGCTCATATAAAACCCCCATGGCATGCTCAGGTTTGCTAAAGGAAGCAAATTATTACACTTGGTTGAGGCTTCCTAAGATGCAGGAGGCACATCAGTAGGAGGGTCAGGACAGCCAGAGTAGGAGACCACACAGGAGAAAGCAGTGACTTCCCCAGCAGGATTCAGGATTCCCAGCATGTGCTGTTCAATGCAGAGAGGAAAACTTGGCTAAAAAGGGTAGAACAGAAATTTTGCTTCTCCACACACTTGCTGCTCTTGAGATAAGCCAGACCCTCCCTTCTTTAACCAAACATCCCCTTCTCTCAGCTTTCTGTTGCGTAAATATTGGGGGTTGCTGTGTAGGCACCAGCCAGCAGCAAAGCTGGCACCACGGCTGAGCCACTGCTGCTTTCCACGGCAGGCTCTGACTGTTTCCCCACATGCCAAGTGCAGGCACGTTCACTCTGAATGCCTTGCCAGACTGGAGAGATTTTGAAAAAGGAGAGGAAGCAAACTGAAAAACACAAAAGGGGAAGGCACAGCAGGTGTTCCTTGGGATGAAGGACCAAAGGGGCTCCTGGTCATCACAGATGGCAAAGCTCCAAGAGTTGGAAAACTGTGATGGTTATGGCACTCAGAGTGTGTCAACACCCAAGAAGGATTGGTAGCTGGGATTTTACATGGCTGCATGTCCAGTTGCTGTCCTCACTGTGCTGTCTCCCCCACAGGCATTTATCCACGTGATTGACATCAACCAGCACCGTCCCCAGTTTCTTCAGAGCCATTATGAGGTGAGGATTCCTGAAGATACACCCTCAGGGAGAGAAATCCTTCGAGTCAGTGCAACAGACAAGGACAAAGGAAAGGGGCTCATCTACACCATACATGGCAGTGTGGACCCCAAAAGCACAAGACTTTTCCAGCTGGATCCAGGCAATGGAGCCCTTACAACAGCAGAAGGCTTCAGTTCCCAGCCCATGCCTCAGCACACCCTCACAGTGATGGTGAGTCCTAACCAAGCCCTGCTGAGTCCACCAGTTTGGCCAGGATATATGGGTCACTGGAGAAATTAAAAATGGTTCTAGTCTTTGAGGGAGGATTTGTCTGGAACAATAGGGAAGAGGAAAGCAGGGTGTTAACCTTTACTGTATGGCTAAATGTAGTTAACACCCTGCATTCCTCTAACCACCTTCTTTGGAGGGCCACTGTATTCTTACAAAAGAAAACACAGTGTGTAATAGTTAATGTTTGGTTTCAAATTCAAGGCTGAGCTTTGGTGCTGAAACTTCCAGGCTCATTCCCAGACAAGGGGTTGGTACCATTGCGAAACACCCACTGCTGTAAGAGTGCTGATGAGTTACTTGGAAGATGGTGCAGGCAAGACTGGCTTGTCCCTGTGTGTGACTGTTCCTGCTCTTTCTCTGCCATTCAGGTGCGAGACCAGGAGGTCCCCATCAAGAGGAACTTTGTCCGAGTCATCATCCGTGTGGACAGCTGCAACCTCCACCCTCCCCAGTTCAGCAGCATCCATTACGAAGCAGAAGTGCTGGACTCAGCAGCGGTGGGCACAGAGGTCATACAAGTCAGAGCCCTTGATCAGGACCAGGGAGCTAATGCTGAAATCCACTACTCCCTTCAGACAGGTGAGAGCTGCGCAACAAGACAGTTTAGGTTGTGATCATACCTGCATCACCATGCTCTAACTGCTGGCCATTTGACCAGCTTTCTCTAGCTGTTACAAAGAACATCAAATGGCTGCACAGTTCTAAAATGTGATTTTCTTTCTACCCAGAAAAAATCCCGATTGAGTAGATAATGTCCGTATTATGGAATATTAGCATCTTTCCTTAAGACGACAGCTTAATAGTTGAGTCACTGGTCTAAGAAAAATAGTGACTGGACGAGTTAGAACAGCCTAAAATCTGCTCCTCTTTGTGCATGGGAACTATTCAGTTGTTAGGCAAAAGTACTCCCAATTCCCACAGGAGAATCATCATTCCACTATTTCTACTGAGAAACACATGCTCAAGGAATGGTGAGAACCCTCTCAGCATTGACTGGTGGTGGTTTTGAGTCATTCATGCTCAATGGGCAAATATTTTATCATTCACTATACAGGTTAAAACTTAAGTATTTATGTCTGTTCCACATGGCCTATTTAGCCTGTAAACTCTTTGCAGGAGACAAGCCATCCTTTGCTCCATCTTTCTCACTGCAATTTAGATCAAGGACTGAGGAATTTAATTGCTCCTGAAGTATTGGTAATTACAAGCATGACAGGGCTTGAAAGAACTGGTACTGTCTGTGCTACCATGTTGTGCACACGAGGCAAAAGCTTCAAGCACATGCTCTGCCACCACTAAATATGCTTAAATTAGAAGGGTGTTTATCTCCAATTTACATTTTTATTGATTCAAATGTTAGCTCACAGATCTCAATGGGTTCGTTGTTCTTACAATTAAAATTATTTAGAAATGAATTAATTTCTCCCAGTAGAAGAAACAGATGTTAATCAGGTCTGCAATGAGGAGAACCTATGAAAAAGAATTTCAGAAAATGAAGACTAATAAGGTGTCTGCATTCTTCACTCTGTAATTTCTCTTCTTGCAGGTAATGGGGAAGGCTTCTTTAGCATCGACCTGTATTCTGGAATTGTTACAGTTGCCCAGAAACTGGACCCATCCAGGCAGGAACGATTTACTCTTATTGTAAAGGCAGAAGATCAGGGGTTTCCTCAGCTTAAAGATTCTGCTACAGTACATGTCCACATTAGACCCTCGGATCGAACCCCTCCAAAATTTCCAGAGGCTGAATACATCACAGAAATCAGTGAATCCACTGCTATTGGCTCTCCTCTGATCCAGGTTACAGCCACAAGCTTGTCACCAGTCAGCTATGAAATAAAAGATGGAAATGGAGATGGAGTGTTCTCCATGAACTATCAGTCAGGCCTTATTTCCACTCAGAAGAACTTAGATTTTGAGCAGGTGTCTTTTTACCAGTTGAAAGTCCGTGGTACCAACATGGCTGGAGCATTTATGGATGCAGTGGTGCTCATCTATGTCATAGATGAGAATGACAATGTGCCTGTCTTCGTTAAGCCTTCCTTCGTTGGCTGGATCATGGAGAATGCCCCATCACAAAGCATGGTTCTGGATGAAAACAATGCTCCCCTCGTCACCTATGCAACAGATGCTGATCAAGACTCCAATGCTTTGCTGATCTATGAGATTTTGGAACCAGAGGCACTGAAATATTTCACTGTGGATCCCAGCACAGGGACACTGACCAGTCGTGCCGATATAGACTATGAGCTCACCCCAGTTTTCCACTTCAGTGTACATGTGCACGACAGTGGAAGTCCCAGCTTGTTCGCATCCAAGCCTGCCAAGGTCACAATTCACGTTAAAGATGTCAATGATTCGCCTCCAGTCTTTCTCAAAGACACTTATGACATTTCTGTCTTGCTGCCTGCCCACCCAGGGATGGAGCTTTTGTCAGTGCAGGCGAAAGATGCAGACTCAGAGGTGACCTACAGCATCGCGGAAGGGAACCTTGACAATGCTTTCCATATCCATCCACTCACAGGTCTCATCTCCATTCTTAACACAACTGGCCTGAGAAGCTACCAAGAGCTCACAGTCAGAGCTGGTGATGGCTTGTATAAGAGCACTGCTCTGGTTAAGCTAAATTTAACTCGGGCACAAGGTACCGGCTTGAAATTTGATCAAGACGTATATACAGCAACTGTGATGGAGAACTCTACAGATGAGAAGACTCTAACCATTCTTGGGGTCAAAGGGTATCAGCTAAATGAACCCCTTTCCTACTCACTTTTGAATGAAAAGGAAAGGTTCAAAATGATCCAAGCCTCTGGAGTTCTTCAGACCAAGGGTGTGAAATTTGACCGCGAAATGCAAGACATGCACGAGGTAGCTGTGGAAGTGAAGGATAACAGGAAGCCACCAAGAGTGTCCCAAGCCACAGTCAGAGTTTATGTAGAGGATGTCAATGACAACCCCCCACAGTTTGAGAATGTGCCATACTACGCCTCGGTGCAGGATGGCACAGAGCCAGGGGATGTCCTTTTTCAGGTGTCAGCAATAGACAAAGACATAGGGGATAATGGAGCTGTTACCTACTCATTTGCAGAGGAGTACAAATACTTTTGGATTGACCCTCACCTTGGAGACATCTCCCTTAAGAGGCCTCTTGATTATCAAGCATTAAATAAATACATCCTCCGGGTCATTGCTAAGGACAAAGGAGAGCCTCCCCTGCACGCTGAAGAGGAGGTTGTGATCAGTGTGAGGAACAGATCCAACCCTCTGTTCCAGAGTTTGTTCTACCGAGTGAAGGTGCCAGAAAACGTCCCCCCATACACATCTATCCTCCACATCCAGGCCCGCAGCCCCGAAGGCTTGCGCCTCATCTACAACATTGTGGAAGAAGATTCCCTGAAACTCTTCAACACCGACTTCAAAACTGGTGTCCTCACTGTCACAGGGCAGCTGGACTATGAGCTAGAGACAAAACACACATTCACTATTAGAGCCACAGACACAGCACTTGGATCCTTCTCAGAAGCCAGAGTAGAGGTGGAGGTGGAGGACATTAATGACAACCCTCCCATATTTTCTCAGCTTGTTTACACAGCATCTGTCTCAGAGAGTTTGCCACCACAGACCCCTGTTGTCCAGCTCTTTGCCTCTGATAAGGATTCGGGCAGAAACAAAGTGGTCTCCTATCAGATCATGGATGATGGTTCAGATGCTGCCAAGTTCTTTAATATTGATGCCAGCACAGGGCAAATAACAACAGCTCAAGCACTTGATTATGAAACAAATCAACAGTTCCGCATGAAAGTCAGAGCTGCAGATCACGGGGTGCCTCCACTCAGTAGCGATGCCCTGGTGATCGTGGATGTGACAGACATCAATGACAATCCCCCTGAGTTCAGCCAGCTTCAGTATGAAGCCAAGGTCAGTGAAATGGCTACGTGTGGGCACATCGTGATCAAAGTCCAGGCCCTGGACCCCGACAGTGGAGACACCACCCGGCTGGAGTACGTGATCCTCTCGGGTAACGACAACAGGCATTTTGCCATCAACAGCACTTCTGGGATAATATCCATGTTCAACCGCTGCAAAAAGGACTTGGAGCCATCTTACAATCTCAGAGTTTCTGCTTCAGATGGAGTTTTCAAGAGCACTGTGCCTGTGTATATCAACACCACAAATGCCAACAAATACAGCCCCTCTTTTCAGCAGAATGTGTACGAGGCAGAGCTGGCAGAAAATGCTGAGATAGGAACCAAAGTGATTGAGCTGCTGGCTATTGACCCAGATGGTGGCCCATATGGCACCATAGACTACACCATCATCAATAAACTTGCCCATGAGAAGTTCTCCATAGACAATAAAGGCTGTATTGCCACACTGCAAAAACTGGACAGGGAAAATTCCACAGAGAGAGTCATTGCCATTAAAGTAATGGCCAAGGATGGGGGTGGGAAGGTGGCCTTCTGCACTGTCAAAATAATCCTTACAGATGAGAATGACAACCCCCCTCTGTTCAAAGCCTCTGAATACACCCTGTCCATCCAGTCCAATGTCAGCAAAGGCTCCCCTGTCATCCAGGTACTGGCTTACGATGCTGATGAAGGTGCAAATGCAGACGTCATTTACTCTGTTGACTCTGTGGAAGATGTGGCGGAAGACCTTGTGGAGATCAATGCTGCCACTGGGGTTGTTAAGGTCAAGGAGAGCCTTATTGGTTTAGAAAACAGAGCCTTTAACTTCAAGGTGAAAGCTGAAGATGGCAGACCCCCTCACTGGAACTCCCTTGTTCCAGTGAATCTCCAGATTGTCCCCAGGGAGGTGACATTGCCAAGGTTTTCTGAGCCCCTTTATACATTCTCTGCATCTGAGGATCTTCCAGAGGGGTCAGAAATAGGGTCAGTCAAAGCTTTTGCAGAGGATCCCATTATATACAGCCTGGTGAAGGGAACCACTACAGAAAGTAACAAGGACGAGGTGTTCACGCTGGATGAACAGACAGGAGCTTTGAAAATCAAAAAACCTATGGATCATGAGACCACCAAATGGTACCAGGTTGATGTCATGGCTCACTGCTCACATCTGGAGACTGAGCTGGTCTCTCTGGTCTCTGTGAATATCCAAGTGCAGGACGTGAATGACAACAGACCTGTTTTTGAGGCAGATCCCTACAGAGCTTTTGTCATGGAGAACATGCCTTCAGGAACCACAGTCATTCAAGTGACAGCTAACGACCAGGACATGGGAAGTGATGGGCAGGTGACCTACAGTCTGGAAGCAGAGTCTGGCAACCTCCGTGGGCTCTTCACCATTGATGGTGAGAGCGGGTGGATCACCACGCTGAAAGAACTGGACTGTGAGGAGCAGGAGATCTATCGCTTTTACGTGGTGGCCACTGACCACGGCAGGAAGGTGCAGCTCTCTTCCCAAACCCTGGTGGAGGTCACTGTCTCTGATGAAAACGACAACGCCCCGCAGTTCACCTCAGATTTCTACAGGGGGTCGGTCATTGAGAACGCGGAGCCGGGGCAGGTCGTTGTCACCCTGAGCACCATCGACGCCGACATCTCCGAGCAGAACCGGCGCGTCACGTGCTACATCACCGGTGAGTTGTTCCTGACTTTGAACCTCCGGTGGGCAAGAAGAGAGTATCATCTCAAAGTGAGGATTTGATACCTTGTCTTACAGGTTGTTAGTACAGAAATAGTGTTACACTGACAGTCCTGTCAGAAGTGGGAGATGAAGGCTGAGCTCTGTCATGAGCTGAACTCAAATGAGTCTGGGGAATACAAAACTCTTTAATAACTGCAGTGATTTGTGAATGATCATTAAAATAACTATCTCACCACTGAATCGTGCTATTTCTCTGGGAATAAATAAATAAATAAGATACATAAAAGTAATTACACTTTACCATAGAAATATTTATTTACACTTTCTTAACAGAGGAATATTTAAGACAGTGTAATTGTAATGCCTATTGGAAGGAGAGGAGAGGCAGTACAGCAGAAAGGAAGATTTTTCTAACACAGATACTGTGATCTGTATTTAAGTTCTTTGACCCAGCTTTTTCTCCTGCCAGCACTGCAGTCAGTTTACACATCACACATATACCTCTAGCCTGTTGGTGTTTTTTAATACTATTTTTGGTATTAAGTGTGTTTCCTACAAAACCACTTGGAGACTGGCGTAATAACAAGGCTGCAGATAGTCACTCTGCACTGGGGAATATTTAAGACTATCACGTCAATCTTAGTAAAGGTTTTGGCTAACAAGAAATACTAAAAATTACCCTGAAACATCACGTGTGCCAACTAAAATGAACCACTGCTGTAAAATAACAAAAAAGTTACACTGGAATGTTTGTTCTGCATTTGCACAAGTAGAAGCTTGCTTTTATGGTATTCTTTGACCCTAAAGGGTCTTTCTGAGACCTGGGGCAGATCCTTCAAATTAAAATGTTTGTTCAGGCTCAAACGAGGACCCTTCAGGGTCAAAACATTAGGCCAGATCATGCTGCAGCCTGTTATCTATTATTGTAACCATCTGAAACAGGGGAGGAATGCTGGTACTTTCATTTGGTTTATGGCATGCCTAGGTATTTGCAAGCTTTTGGGAGGAAAGATTTAATCCATTATGTATTCACATTTCTGCTATCTTAAAGGTAGTAGTAACTTCCAAGTACTTTAAACCTGAGAGGATGCACTTATGTTAGGGGTGTACACCTTGTGCTCTCTGCTCTGCACATACAAACACAGGTCAAATTTCACAAATAAACATGAAAATGCAGCAAAAGATAGGATTATGTTAACACAGAGCCCAGCTTCCCCCTGTCCACATTGATTTCAGCCACACAGAAACTAAATCTGGGGCATGAGCTGGTGTTTCTCTGCATCAGAAGAAGAGCTAGTACAAGGTGCCATTGTGCCTCCACAACCTCATCACTGCAGCACAAATGAAAGCAGAAAGGGAGTGAATTTAATTTATCCCACTGTGTGAGACCCTTCAGAGTCCAGCACAAACAGATTCCACAGCCAGCTCTCTTCACTAGCCCCCACTGCCTGATGTGCTTCCTCCTGGGTCAGCAGAGAACACCAGCTCCTTCCCAGGAGAGAGGGATTCTCCCCTGGCAGCATCCAGCCCATCTAAAATCCAACGTGTCTAACAACAGCAGGAGCAGCATGAATCTGGTGAACCAGAGAGCCTGCCTAGTCTGGATTTACCTGTCTCTCATCATTTGGCTCTTACAGAAACAAAAAGTAGCCCCAGAAAACAAAGCTATATGTTAAATACCTCTACAGGTTAAGAGGAAGTACAACTGTACATGGTACCATAACAGTAAGATCCAAACCATGTCTGCAGGGTGTTTACAAGTCTCGGATCCCTTTAGGAACATGCACAAAAAAGACTGACAGGCTCTGGGAAGGTGAGACAATGTGGTTTTGAGGCAATGAATATGCACATCTGCAGAACATTACTGACTTTTCTGCAATCAGTTGTTTCCTTCTCCCACTGTAATGTACAGACAGGGAATAACTAAAACGTGCAGGCTGTTTCCCAGCTATGCAGTGAGGTTGACCAAAAGCTCCTCACCTGCTGGATGCACCACGAGTGCCCTCTCTGCATCACAAGAGTGAGTCAGAGAGTCATGGAATCACTTAGGTTTGAAGAGACCTCTAAGAGTATCCAGGTCCTTCAGGTCTTCTAAGGAACCATTAGTGGACACGCTCATATTCCCTTTCTTTATCCCTTCTGATTTTCAGCGCTTAGTAAATTACGTTTTTTACTTGCTTCCTGCCCCCTTCTAGAAGGAGACGTACTGGGACAATTCACAGTTGATCAAATTGAGGGTGAATGGACAATTTCCTCCAAGAAACCTCTGGACAGAGAAGATACAGAGAAATATCTCCTCAAGGTTATGGCCTCTGATGGGAAATTTCAGGCTACCACCGAAGTGGAAATTTTTGTACTGGATATCAATGACAACAGCCCTGAGTGTGGCCAGGTAAGACGTCTGCGCTGGGATATTGGGGGCATTAGGGGAGATCCTGGGAGGGAAGGAACACAATAGAAAAGAAGAAAGAACAGGCAGAGCATGTTAAAGGATTTGGCTTGTCATAATTCTTCTCACACAATCCTGTTGCTTTGATTATGCTTAACAATTTTAATTAAGCAGCATGTCAAGCAAGAATATTAAATCTAGCCTCCAAGCATGTTTGCCAGCAGCAAGTGAGAGCCTAAGCATTATGAAGAGTAATTTTTGGAGATAAACAATGCCAGGAAGCCTCCTGGGAAGGGGCATGTAAATTACTGAGTTTTATATCCTGCTAAGCTGGGAGATTCCCATCAGGAGGTTTGTTGCTGTAGAGAGCTGATCGCTGGTGTGGACGTCAGCCGTGGTGAGAACGAACAGAGGTGGTTACTTCCCAAAGGAGATTCAAAGGCTTGTGTGAAATGAGCTCACTTGTCCCAGTCCACACCCCAGCAGCCAAGAATGGGAGGCACATTGTGTTCCCCTATAAAACACAGGGTTTATCCTCTGTGAAGCTTTTGTGGGTCTGTTCTCCTTCCATATGGGGTGGAGGTATTTATTGAATCAGGGCGACCCCAACGCAGGGAATAATGTGCTCTGATTCTATGATTTAGAAGGCTGAACAAAAGCTTTATTAAATTATTCTAAATTACACTAATACTATACTATATTAAAAAAATACTATACTAAAGAGATACTATACTACAAAGATACTAAAGAAAAACCCGTGACACTCTGGAGACAGTCATAACACAGCTTTGACCTAATTGGTCAATCAATCCAAACAATCATCAGCAGAATCTAATTAACAAATGACTCTCAGTAAACAATCTCCATAATACATTCCACATGTGCCAAACAACAAAAGCAGCAAGTAGAGATAAGAATTGTTTTCTTCTCTGAGTTTCTCACTACCTTCCCCAGGAAAACTCCTGGGAGGGAGAATTGTGTCTCTCTCTGTTCAGAGAATGTGAATACCACAGGTATTTTGGAGACAGCTCAGATGCCAATGATTTCTTCTGTCCTGGCCAGATACTCTACACTGGGAGAGTCTCTGAAGATGCTGGGCCGGGTCTTTTAATTTTGAAAATATCAGCGAGCGACCCCGACGTGGGCAGCAATGCCCAGATAACCTACAGCCTGCACGGCCCCGGCGCGGAGGAGTTCCGGCTGGGCCCACACACAGGTGAGAGCAGGGCTGCTTTTATCCTCTTCCTCACCCACCCCTCAGAAAAGCCAGCTCCCAGCTCGGCTCAACACTTACCTCCTCTTAACCAACACAAGGAGCTGTTTATTCCAGCTGTCCCAAGTTAGGAAGGAATGGCCACAGCATAGAGGAGAAGGAGCTCCCCATCATCCTGTTTGCTCGCTCTGTTCTGTTAAAATGAAGGGCAGACACTATTGCTAGCAGCCAGGTCTCAAAGAGGAAAGAGCAGCAAGTATTTGACTTGAGCCAAAGACACAAGTTCTAAATCCCAAAACACCTCTTATCAGGTTTTGAGCAGTGTATTTACCCAAACAGACTTGATGATCATTCTAGAGATCACTTGGGTTCATTACATTGCATTACAGTGCAGTGGGGTTTAGAAGTACAATTTATTTATGAACAGTTTTATACCACGATGGCATCCCTTGGATGAAGTTCAGCTGGACTTGCAGGACTGCCCATGCGAAGCCTTGCCAGGGCCCTGGCTGGCAATGATCCGAGGATAGCCCTGAGCAATGTGGCGTGGACACATCACCACTATTAGCTCAATTATTGTCTCCCACGCTTCATCCAGGAAAACAGCTGAACCTCTCTGAGGTCTTGTAGGCTGCGGCTGTGATTGCTGGAGACATGACCACCTCCTGTTCTTTCCCACAGGGGAGCTGACCACATCTGCACCCCTGGACCGTGAGCAGAAGCCCACGTACCACCTCGTAGCCAAAGCCACTGACGGCGGGGGCCGTTCGTGCCAGGCTGATGTGACACTGATTGTTGAGGACACCAATGACAACGCACCGAGGTTCTTCCCCAGCCACTGTGCCGTGGCAGTCTTTGATAACACCACAACTAAGACACCCATTGCTGTGGTTGCTGCCAGGGACCTTGATGAAGGTGAGTCAGAATGGGATTTATGTGTTAGTAGAGTTCATCTTTCATTCTGAATAGAAGCCTTTGAAACCTAGGGAAGTGCTACAGCAATGGGCTTAGGTGATTGAATCTTGGCGAAGATGTGCCTGGATCTCATTGCTGACATGTTCTTGACGACTGGGCTGGCATCAGCATTTTTGTGACCCTGTTGGGAGCGCAGTATCTGTAGAAACATGCAGACCTTCTTTGAGAATGTGCTCAGTAACTGTGGCTGTGATACACAGCACAAACTGTGACACAGGGATCCAAACTGGACAGAAACTTGTTCAAAGGTGGGGACTGAGAATGAGTGTAATAAAGGAAAAAAGGAGTTTCAGATATGGGTGGGGCAGGTAACATGGATGGAGAGGTCCTCCTGAAGACACAGAGATTCTCAGAAGTATAGGTAAGGTTCCTAAGAAAGGAACTTCCAATAAACCACTCCAGCAGAGGCTGACTTTAGAGAAGAAATGTCATATTTATCTTCTTTGGAAGCAGATACGAAGAGAAATTACCTTTGAAAACAAGGTAATTAAAAATGGGGGACACTAGTAAATGCAGACAGCTGACACTGGTGGATAATGGTGAGGGCTGGCTAGGTGACTGAACCTGCAGACAGGCAGGGGTGCACTTGATGTTGGTGTGGTGTTCATACAGCCTTTATTTTCCCTGAGAATTGAAGATCATTCTGTTCATATAGTCCTAATGCATTATAAATAAATCAACCCAGCAGCATCCCTACCCATGAATTACTGCAGCCTGTCTGTTTCCCTTCCAGGTCTCAACGCTGAGGTGGTCTATTCTCTGCCTGACTCTGCCAATGGACACTTTTCAATTGAGGAAACCACCGGGGTGATCCGGCTGGAAAAGCCTCTGAAGGATTCCCAGCACTCAGCCTTTGAGCTGACAGTCTGTGCCACGGACCGGGGCACCCCGCAGCCCCTCTCTTCCCTCGGCACTGTCACTGTCTCTGTTGTGGATCTCAATGAGTACCTGCCTGTTTTCCTGGCCCCTGAATACGTGGCCATGGTGAAAGAAGATGTGGCTGTTGGTACCGAAGTCCTCAACTTGTCAGTCCTGACGAGGGACAATGCAGAAAACACAGAGATCAAGTATGAAATTGTGAACGGCAATGACCATGGGAAATTTCAGCTCAACTCAAACACAGGTAAAATGATCTTGTGCCCAAGCAAGTCCAGGATGATCCAACATCAAAGGATGTCTTTGTGTGCATCTTCTCTGGTTCTTCTCTTTGGCTCCCACTTCTGCTTAGCTCTGTCTTTACCCAGCACAAGGGTAGGGAATACAATCTTGTTTTCTACTTCAAATTTTGCCATCCAAGTCACTTAAGGAGTGATCCAAATCTTACTGAAATTAATGGAAAGATTCCTCCTGTGTGTCTGAGACTGGAGACAGGTCCATGTGAATGAGGAATAAGTGGAGAACAGGATGAGGAAATTTTCCCACTTCAAAATTCAGGAGAAAGTGTTTTCATTAAAAAAGTCTTTCCATCAAGATCCCACGAGGAACCTGCAGCCCAGGGTAATGGGCAGCTTTATTGAGTAGCACTCAAAGAACATGGGTAGCACCCTAACCATGGGCAGGTGTTGAGCCATGATTACAGCCAAATACAGCCCTGTTCTGTTTGCACAGCAATGTGATAAGAGCTGTTATCAGAAGGCCAGTGTTAACTCCCTGAAACGAGGCCTTGGCTGCATCAGCAATGGCCTTCTGTCCTCGGCTGTAGCATCCTCATCAATGGCTCCTCAGCCTCTCTGGTCACGAGGCTCTTGCTAATTCTTCCACATCAAGGGGGTCAAAGTTAGGTCAGCTACTGTTTCAGCTGGCAGTTTGGCAGTTGCTTTGGCATATCTGCAGTATTCCAAGAAATCTCATGTGCCATTCATTCGAAGTATTTTCTGTCTTTTCCTCCCCATCTCTCAATGTAGGTGCCTTATACATCAATGGGAGCCTGGACTTTGAAGCGAGTCACGAGTATTACCTGTCCATTGAGGGCACGAGGAAGGGCTCAGCCTCTCTCAGCGATGTGACCATGGTGGTGATCAACATAACTGACATTAATGACCATGCACCAGAGTTCATCCAAGATCCCTACTTCACTGATATTCGGGAGGATGCTGCCATTGGAGAGATCATCCTCACGGTATGACTGAACCAGGCTAGCTGTCTTTATCTCTTCCTTATTTGTGCTATACAATATTCACTCCTCTTATGTTCTTTACTTTTCCTTGGACACAGCAAGCTCAGTGGGCTTGTGACATTCAGCATCTAAGATTAAAGCATGACTTTAAAAAAGGATGATTGGCAGGATTCCTGAAACTCCACAGACATGGAGAACACTTTGCCTTATAAGACACCTTCAAGTGAAAATTAAGGGTGGGCCCAGGAGCTTTGAGAACATTCCAAGAAAACAAAAATGCCTGAAAAAGGACAATACCTTTGTGACCTGGGGAAGGCAGAGGCTCCTCTGGGCAGAGTAGCAGAGACCAAGGTGATGTGCAGTTTCCTCTCCAGCCTGTTACCATCACAGGGGTAGTAAAGTCAGGAAAGGGACTAGGAGAAAGCTGAGGAAACTATATTGTCTTGAAAAAATCTGTTGGAGGATACTTATTTGAACCACCTTCCTTTCCCCCTCCTCATTTGAGGCAAGTTCAAACCAATACCCTTAAATGACAAACTGGTCCCATTTCTCCATGGCATCTCCTTTTTGGCCCAAGGGTCCTAGCAGGGTTTCTTGGTTTTTTTCTCCAAACAGGTGTCAGCTGATGACTTGGATGGGTCCATGAACAATCAGATCACATATTCCATTGTGGAAGGGAACCCACTGGGACACTTTGCCATTCAACCCAAAAATGGGCAGATCAGCATTGCCAAGCATCTGGACAGGGAGGAGGTGAGTTCAGGAAAATGACAATGGGAAGGCTAAAACAGATGTGTCCCAAAAGACTGAGGGAGAACAGCTTACTCAGCTACCTCCTGGTTTCTGAATTATTTACTCATAATATGGCAGGTAGAAGACAAGGCATTAATTCGTTTTCTAGACTCACAGATACTGCAGTAGGAAGGCTGGGCTTTAGGAAAGGCAGTATAGAATCATAGAATGGTTTGGATTAGAAGGGACTTTGAGGATCACCTAGTTCCAACCCCTTCCATGAGCAGGGACACCTTCCACAGCTCTGAGTTTTGGTCTGCCCCGCTGGTACTTCAGGCTGGCTGGGTGAGAGTCAGCTCCAACCAATATTTGGAATGTTGGTTGTGGAAAGCAACATAGTTGGGTTCTGCTTCTCTGCATTAGAGCATTAGAGAAAACAGGTGTGGGGAGCAGAAAGGTCACAATCTCTCATTCATAGAACAGCAGCAGCTTGTCTCAGCCTGTCAGAGTTCAGAAGCTTTTGGACAACACTCTGAGGCACATGGTGGAATTCTTGGGATGTCCTGCACAGGAACAGGAGCTGAACCTGGTTGGTCCCTTACAGCTCAGCTTATTCTGTGATTCTATAATTCTTAAACCACTATTGACAGGTGTTTGCCCAGCTTAATTTCATCCATATTTGCCAAGTTGTTTCTCTTTTCTGCAACTGTTGTGAGGCTGATTTAGTTTAGCAATGAGCTTTGAGTGAGATTTATGGATGGAGAGCCTTAGCCAAAGGCAAAGCTGTAGAAGCCATGGTGCGTGGCCTCGGGCATTTCATCAAGCTGCAGCAGAATAAAACTTCTATGTGAAAAAAACACCATTCTGCCATTTCTCCAAGTAATCCTGCACTACAAACCTTCCAGATCCCCAGTTATTCGCTGACAGTTCGAGCCACTGACAACGGCCACCCTGCTCAGTTCAGTGATGTCCCTGTGCATGTCCATGTGTCTGATGTCAATGACAACCCTCCTCGCTTCTTCCAGCTCAACTACAGTGTGGTGGTGCAGGTAAGCCAGGAGACAGTTTGTTCTCCCAGTCCCTCTCATTGGACTGAGGAACTCATTCCTAGGCTGCTGTTGGAGTAAAGTGGGGAGACAGTGATGAATCACGTTGCTGCTTTGTGCTCTGTGTGTTCTAGGACAGGGGTAGGATTTGTTTTCCTGTTCCTGATCCAGCAGCTCCTGGGGCTCTGTAGGTTCCCCTGGGCCACTTCTCTTTGCTTGCCTTCCTCCAATAGCATCTTTCCCCATTTCAGGAGAATGCTCCCGTGGGGACAAGTGTCCTGGAGCTGATTATGAGCGACAGAGACTCTCCAGAAAATGGACCACCATATTCGTTCCAGATCACCCAGGGCAATGATGGGAAAGCCTTTGAAGTCACCCAAAATGGTCTGCTGGTGACATCGTCTGTCCTGAACAGAAGAGTGAAAGAACAGTACTTATTGCAAGTGCAGGTAGAGCCTGTGTTACTGTCCTGGTGTCTGAATTCCCCAGCCAGCTTAAGTAGCAATAAAATGCAATTAGCATGGCCTAGCTGAATGAAAACATCTCTGGCTTTGAAGAAATCCAATCCAGGCACAAATTTTGAAGCTTGGAGCCAGCTGCAGAGCTCATTTCTCCACAGAGTCTGCCCACAAGAAGCAGGGGGCCAGCTTCTGTGTTGATAAAATCAGATAATATGATCATGAACAATACTCTGTCAGCAGTTTCCTTAGACAGATGCTTTCCCCATAATCATTCTAGTGAATTCCAATTTAAAGTGAGACCTGGATCTGGTCCTACAAGCTTTCTCTAATTATCCTTGTCATTTAAGAAGTGGTTTCAGTTCCTCTTCAAAAAGGATTTCTATTGTTGCAGAATGAATTCATTATTTTTCAACCTTATCAGTAGGAATAGTCCATTACAAACAAAAGGATAATAACATGTAAAGTACATACTTCAGTAATGGCAATTGTTGTAAAAGCTGGGTACTATTATATTACAAACTTCAACCTCTAACTGCTTAGCATTAGGGAGAAGTTTATCCCATAATCTGATTATTCGCATTTTTCTGTTTGAGGTTCCTTGACTCAATGCTAGACAGACATTGTCAGAGGTGGGACAGGGGCTTAAACAGCCTGGAAGGTGAGCGAATGTGTTGATGTGCGTAACTGCTTTACATCTCCGTACACTCAGTTACGCATGGAACCACAAAGATTGGCAACATCACAAAAAGTTATTAACCCTCAGGAATTCAGAGCCACTCAGAGGTGCCTCAGCTGCTGCTGAATGCACAGGGAAGTGAGCGTGACCCCACCACTAACAGAAGGCCTCAATCAGTCTCCAAGACCTCATCAGTCTCCTCCATCCTTCCCTAAGGAAGGGATGCTGCCCTTTCCCTAGGGCCTTCTCCAGGCAGAGCTCCAACACTGCTGCCAATTTTTCCCATTCCTTCTTCACTCCCAGCTTTCTGCCTGAGAGCTTACACTCACTGCTCCCTGAAAGGCACTCTCCTTTGCAAGACCTCACCAGTCAGGTGAGGTGACAGTAAGTCAGTGTGTCACATGGCAGTAACAGATCCTTCTCTTTTCCTTGCCAGGTATCCGACAGCGGCATCCCTCCCCTCTCCTCATCTGCATTTATAAATATCCAAGTTACTGAGCAGAGCCAGTATGCCCCCTCGGCCCTTCCCCTGGAAATATTCATCACCACCAACGAGGAGGCCTTCCGAGGCGGCGTTCTGGGCAAGATCCACGCCACGGACCGGGACCCCCACGACACGCTGGTGTACACTCTGGTGGCACAGGTGCCCAAGGAAGGGCTCTTCTCTGTCGGGGCTGCAGATGGGAAGATCATTGCTGGGGACAAGCTCCCCCATGGCCACTACCTTCTGAACGTGACAGTGAGTGACGGAACGTTCACAGCCACCACGAGCGTCAGCGTCCACGTGTGGTGCTTCACGCAGGAGGCCTTGGACAAGGCCGTGGTGCTGCACTTCCGACACCTCTCCCCCGAGGAGTTCGTGGGGGACCACTGGCGCAACCTGCAGAGATTTCTGGGGAACATCCTTGTCACCCGGCGCCAGAACATCCACATGGCCAGCCTGCAGCCTGCAGCTGCCTCTGATGGAGTGGATCTGCTCCTGGCTGTTGGAGAGCCACATGGCTCCTTGTACGAGCCGCGGGTGCTGGCCAGCAAGCTCACTGGGTCAGCTGGGGAGATGGACCAGCTCGTCGGGCTCCGGATGAAGAAAGCGATCCATGTGCCCTGTCACGGGTCAGACTGTGCCCACCGTGTCTGCAAGGAGACCATCCAGCTGGACCCAGGCATGATGTCCACGTACAGCACTGCCCGGCTCAGCGTCCTCACCCCACGGCACAGCCTGGAGCAGATCTGCTCGTGCAATGGTGAGCAATCCTTCCTGGCAGTGTCTGACCCTGTAAACCTGGGCATGTTGTGTTTTCCCTCAGTACATTGTACAGCATCTGGACTTTCCACGGAATTAGGTTGCCCAGTGACCAACAGTTCTGCCCACAACATCAAAGACTTTAGAATCTGAAAGTTTCGTATAGTCTATTTTTTAAAATTGATCTCCTGTAGCATTTAATAACAGCAACATCTGTATCTCTGATTGGGAAAAGTCACTCATACTTAGCAGGAAATGAAGGTCAGTGATCAGAATTTTTTACCTGTGATCTCATGTGTTGATCCTGGACCTGGCAGAGCACAGAATAATTGATAAATTTGAGGAAAGCCAAATAAAGTATATGTGTTACACTGGCTCTAGGATACTTCAAGAAATAATTGGAGGGAGCAGCGATTAGTAACACTAGGGCAGGAATGTAAGGGCATACCATAGAATAATATGAAAACTTACTAAGGATGGAGAAATTCAAGGGTGTTGTAGACCACGCTGAGGGCACCTTGAAGGACAGAAATAGCCAGGCTGGTATTTCAGGGTTGCTTCACAGTTGAGTACATAGAAGAAATTCTGGGAGTTCCTGGTGGGGCTGTGGGAGATGCAGTGGAGGCATCCGTGGGTTGCTGTGGATAGGACTGCTCCTGGACAGTTGTGGCATCAGGCTGGCAAAAGAGGCAAGGCTTGATACACTGCATAGCCTCAAAGTGCCAGAGAGATGAGACCTTTCTTTCATTCTCCTTTCAGGAACAGCTGTGAGGTTTGGGGGCCACAGCTACATTTGGTACCAGCACTCCCAGGTTGGCTCCTGGCACATGCACTTTCGCCTCAAGACCCACCAGCATCACGCAGTCGTGTTCCACGCCAACGGGACCGACCACGCCACTCTGGAGGTGGGTATGGCAGTGCAGGGGGATTTCTCTCCCCAGCTACAAAAGCTTAACTTTTTGGGGAAGGGAATCGCAGAAAGAATATGCAAAAATATGTGCCCTTAGTAATTGGTGAGATACAAGACTTGGGAAGACCAAATGAGAGCCAAGCACAGTTTGGCAATTGCTGCAACCACAATGGGAAATCATCCTCTGTACATGTAAGTGCATGTGGTCTCTGGTGTGACTTCTGGTGAAGTCATAAGACACCCATAGCAGGTCTACATCACCTTCATTCTTGTTTCTTCATTCCTCTCTTGCATCTCACCTCTCAGGACAAAGAATTTATCAGGTGGAGTTGTCCACAAACCAGTTTGTTTCTACTTTAGCAAAGGGCAAACTTTCTCCCATACCTCAAATTAAAGGTCCTTTACAATAGTGGAAAAAAAGACAGAACAGGAATCCTAAATTGTATTTTTCACACACACACCCCTCTTTTCAACCACTTTCTTTAGATGGTTTCACTATTTTAGACACCTGCAGAGACAGGGATATTTCATTCTGATTACTCTCCTCCCTTCAACTGAACACTGAACTTACCAAAGCATTCAAAAATCATCTCCCTCTTCCACTTTGACAACAGAAGGAAAGCAGCAGATGAGTAAAGAAAAGCAGTTTTATATATTCCTCATCAACTGAATTCAGACTAACTGGAGACTAAGATCACAGGACATGCTTACAAGCTTACAGAGATTGGTCCTTGAGACTGATCCCATTGAGATCTACACACTATAACCTGCCTGGAAGAGTTCATGCTGTCCTTGGATTTCCCCATCCCTTCTCATGGTCTCACAACCCCATCTTCTTCTTGTTCCATCTTTCCACAGTTACAAAAGACCCCTCAGACAGGGAGCTGCACAGCAGCCAACCCCCACGCACATGCCTTTTGCACATATTTCAAGCTCCTGCTGCCACAGCCATCACTCCTGAAGAGCAGGAGCAGAGAAATATCATCCATGTGTCCTGTACCCATCTCTGAGAGTGACTTTAGGCTGAACTGTAAAGGGCCAGTGAGAAAAACTTCTCATGAAGGGTCTCATGCTTTCTACCTCACCTCTGGGAAGGAGAGTCACCAAAGAGCTCATCAGAAGGAATCCAGCACTTTAGGTGGCGCTCAGGAAGTACAAGATGGCAAGAAACTCCACTGATCCAGGCCAGCACAGGGAATCAAGGGAGAAAAGGCTCAATATTGGTGGAATTCAGTGAGCCCATGATCTCCTGTGCCCAAGCTTGTCTCCACAATCTTTTCAATAGGAAACATTCATAAAGCCTCCTCCATAAAAGCGCCTGTGAATCATTTATTTCCTGGCTCACTTTATTAGCAATATCTTAGGGATAAAAAGGTTTCTAAACCACATGGCCTGATAAAATTGAAGGAATCCCTCAAGATTTTAAACTTTGTAGACTGAAGTACTCCAGGTATGAGCCAAAGGACCATAAGTGATGGTTTGTAGATTTGATGAAGAGGACGAGCTCTCCCAAGAGCATGCGTATCATCACTTTTCCAGTCTCTAAGCTCTCCTGATGTTCAGAAATAGGTTGCAGGAAGAGGATGGCAGACCAGGCAAGCTGGGAAAGGCTTGGCAGTGGTTCAGTTCTTGCTCCAGGGAATTGAGTTCTCAGCTGTCTCCCAGCCCCAGAAATTGATAAGCCAAATCTACAGACCCATCTGAAGACAAATCATGTTCCTGGAGATGAAGTGACAAAGTTCTCTGGTGTGCTTGCCAGTTGTGCAAAGGGATTTACACACGTGTTGCCCTGAGGCCCTTCCATGCCATGTGCCAGCTTCTTCTTGTTCTTTCTTCCTTCAGCAGTTGCTCTCTCCTCCCACTGGTATTTATTTATACCATGGGCTTTTCTAAGAGTTAGCTGTTGTCCTGCTCTGCTCCAGAGTAGCCCCTTCATGTTGTGTGTGGGTTTCTCTAGAGTCAGTGTAGCCCATAATCATTCCTGCTCTTCGAACCCCTTCCAAGAATCAAACCCTCCTTGCTGTCTCTAATGTCCCCCAAGGACTTCTGTCCTGCCTGAGATGAATTGCTTGATGTTACTTAGCAGGCTCTGCAGGTTTCCCACCAGCACTTCATTCCATCTCTTTTTCTCCTTTTTCTCTCACAGAAGCTCTTGGCTTCTGTGAGAGAGAGGTTTTGTCAACAAAGCACTGGGGAGATAAAAGTGAAAAAGGGGTTTAACCCTGACTTCACCCTGAAACAACACAGCTTCCTTTCTCTATCCTATATGACTTCTAAAGATGAATATTGGGTCAGAAATAGGAATTTCTGACATCCCAGTTTAATGCAGAGGATGTTGGTGTGGTTCACTTTTAGCAGCTCAGTACCTTGTCTTTCTCCAGTCTGGGGGAGATCAAGGATTGGATTGCAGCACATATCAGTAACTTTGGCCTGGTTTTCCAGCATGGGTACAACAGTAATTCCTTTCTCTGCCTCCCAAATCTTCCTTTTCCCTCCAGAGAAAGCTGCCAGTGCTTCTCCTCAATAAGATTCTTTCGCCACCCTCACCCCTGCCAAAGGGGCAACTGCTCCAGCACCTTCCCCCACCACTAATGAGACAGTGAGAACAGAACAAAAGCCACGTGGCCCAGAACAAGAGTCCATCTGTGACTGGTGATGCACTTATGATAGTCTGAATGCCAGGGCTCTGATCAGGCTCAGGAAGGTGGGAGAAAGGGCAAGCAGCTGCAGCAGTAGCTGTATGATCCCGTGGCTCTGTTACATGGAAAGATGGGCTTCCCTCCTTGCATGCTGGTCAAAGGCTGCTGGGAAGGACCACGGGTGAAATTGTGCCAGAGAGATGAAGGTGTTTTGCAAAATAAAGGAGTTGCAGTAACTTAATTGATCCAGGCATAGGTTAAAAAAGGTGAAAGGGGCTGCATTTGGTACTTCTTGGAATCAGAAAATTGGGAGTATCTCAACTGACAATGTGAAGGCCAGGAGAGAGGGGAACAAGCAGCAGGAGAAATGTTGAAACCCTTCATGAAACAGCAGCCACCCGTGTGGCAGCTACCTGTGACTTCTGTGTTTTACAGATGGTTAATGGAGTGCCTCACCTTGGCTACAGCTGCCAGGGGAGCTCCTCTGGGAACCTCTCCTCCTCGCGGTTTGTGAGCGACGGTGAGTGGCACTCGGTGTTCCTGGAGGTGAAGAACACTTCTGTCCGCCTGCTCGTCGACGGCCTGGGCAACGCCTCTCTGCAGCTGCCAGGGACCTGCAGTGTGTCCCAGGGCAGACGAGACCTGGTGTTTGGGGGCCTCCGGCAGTCGCTGCAGTCCCAGAGAGTCACACGGGGGTTCAGGGGCTGCCTGGACCTGGTTGCAATCAACGGCAGAGAAGTGGTTCTCCTTCCAGGGAAAGGGCAGTCGAAGGAGGTCTTGGAGCAGGTGGGGATACGGCAGTGCTGCTCCCCCACGGGTGCCTGCAGCAGCAACCCTTGCCTCAACAGCGGGATGTGCTCCGAAACTCACGGAGGAGGTATGTGAACGTCCCACACAGAGCTGTGGGAGAGCAGTGAGGGGGGGAAAGATGCAACAACTTTATTCACCGCTGTGGAGGGGCTATTCCAGAGGGGAAGCAGAGATCCTCTATCCCAGGGGACCTCAGGTGACTCAGTGCAGCAGCAGCTGCAGGGTGTGAGATCATCATCCTGGCTCTCACCAGTGGACCATGGGCCCAGAGGGCAGGAAGGTGTTTCTAAGGAGTGTGCATGACATAGGAGAGCAGAGTGTTGCCAAAAAGTCAAATGCATATAGAGATTCCACCCACCCCTCTGCATCCTTTTTGCTTAAGGAGCTGTTAACAAGGCTGGAATCAGGCAAGATGGGATCATGTGGTGATGGTATCTGGGCAGAAACAAGCCAAGATCTTGGTCTCTTCCCACTGCAGTGAGCGACTCCCCAGGGCTATGCAAAGGGATATGGGAAAACCGTAAGCTCAAATCCAAGAGTCCCAGGCTAACATGGGGTGCACACACCCAAAAGAGGTTTGATACAGGCTCTGCCCCAGGCTGTGTCCCTGCTGCCCCATTCCTGCCATCAGAGGGGCTCCTTGCAGTGAGCTGTATCACAGGGACAGGGGCTGTGAGCAGAGGAGCTGCTCCCAGTGATGTCCACCCGTGTGTCACTGCCCTACAACTGGTTGTAGCTGCCAGCACAGCAGGGCTGCACCCCGTAACACCCCAGCTATGGGATGGGTACTGCCCTCCGAGGGGCAGTGGGGCGCTTCCCACGCTGCTGTGTGGGGCAGAAGCTGCTCCTGCAGCTCTTTGGGGCCCTTGCCAAAGCACACCCTGCCCGGCGAGCAAGTGAGGACAGAGGAGGCACCACCTTCTCCTGCCCTGCCCGCTGCCTCTGGGAACAAGATTCCCAGCCCTGTCGACTCAGCAGCTGCCTGGTTCAGGTGAACTTGTTTGACACCAGGTGTAAATGTACAGAACAGTTAGTCTGGCTGGCACTCACACCTCAGCCTTCAGACCCTCTGCACAGAAAACCTCTCTGGCTGGGCTGGAAGGGGCTCAAAGCCCATGAGGGGAAAACACATCTCTGCTCTAAGTCAAGGCATCCCCTGCTTTCATTGCAGAGAGAATACAGTGGGAGGGGGAGGTGAAAAATCACTCCCTCAGTAATAACCTAGTGTTCATCCAACGCCCTTCCCAAATGGCCCAGCTGACCAGGAAAGAGCCTGTGGGACATGGCCCCAGGCAGGGCACTGCTGCAGGGAAGGGATTGCCCAAGGGGTGTTTATTTGTGAGGTTATCCTGGTTCCCTGAGTGCTGTGGGCTCCATCCTGGGGACCCCGGGCAGGCAGCATGAGTTCATGCAGAGCTGTGCCCAGGGATCTCAGGTGTGGGATTACAGCACAGGCAGGGACTCGCCTGTGGGAGCGAGCCCGGGGAACCACGTGGCCATGGGAGAACACAGCTGTGGGGAGAGCACCCAGACCAGCCCAGCACCACCCCAGGACCACAAACACAAGTGAGCCCCACATCCAGGACATGTGTTTGGGCACACACAGCCCTGTGGGCAATGTCCAGCACCTGCTGCGCCAGTGGCAGCACGTCCCTCTGGTACAGCCACTGACACACATGTGGGAACAGGCCCAGGTTGTTTGCCCTCTGCTCTAAAGCAGGGTTGTTCAGCTTGTGGATGAGTAGCAAAGACTTTTCAAGTGTGCTGCAAGGTGGAAACCCTGGATTTCCTGCACAGCAGCACCAGCCAGGTGACAGGCAGGAGCTCAGCACAGCCAGGGACATTCCCTTGCTTAGGGCTATGCTGAACAGCAGCCAGAAGCACAAACAGCAGGAGCCCCCTGCGAGTCCCTGGCTGTGCTGGGTTTCTTTCTCTCTGTGAGCAGACATCTCCTGCAAGCAGGAGAAACTCGGCATGTTGAGACAGGCACTTCATACCACGAGAACTCGCAGGACCAAAGACTCCTGAGAACAACAAATTACAGTGGATTGCACTGAGCAGTCAGAAACTGTGAATCAGCCAGCCAAGTTCCCCTTCCTTTATCCCAGATTTGTCCCTCAGCTTCTCCATGCAATAAAGCTGTGCCCTGACTGCATCTCTGATCTGTGTCAGGAGAGGACGGGCTTGACTCATTGCTCAAGCAGCTCCCTCGTGCCATTCTGTTGCCCCAGAGTGGCCACCCAGCCTCCAGCAACCACAGCAGGTCCTCTAATGAACCCACCAGGCCTCCAGGGATGGCCTGGGTGTCCCACAGCATCTGCTGCAGCAGCAAATTCCTGCGCTTGGGTAGCTGTGCGAGCCCCCTGTGGGGGCCATCAGCACCAGGCTCTGTTCCTCCCTGTTCTTGCCCATTTTTCCACACGGATGTGTTCACTCTCACCCTCTCCAGGTTACACCTGCATCTGCCCCGGGCTGTTCTCTGGTGAGCACTGTGAGCTTGGGGACAGTCCCTGTGAGTCCAAGCCCTGCCTGCATGGGGGAACCTGCACCCTCTCGGCCACCGGCTACTCCTGCCACTGCCCTGACTGGTACCTGGGCGAAAGGTAAGGCCTGGGGGGGCTTTGGGAGAGGTGACATCCCATGAGGGGCTGAAAACATGAGCATTGCACGTTTCTGGAGCCCACCAGATCCACACGCTCTGGGATTAATTGCAAACTGCAGACACCTGAGCATTGCAGCTGGGAGGTGTTGGAGGGCAGAGCTGAGCAGAGTACACAAATAACTCTGCCATCGTGTGGCCACTGCCCCTCTGAGCAGGAGGGAAAACAGAAACATCTCTGCTTACAGATGCTTTGGTGCCTGCAGGTGCTGTGGAGCAGCACAAAGCCTCTCCATGATGGGACACAGTGCTGCTGACACACACTGCTGCTCCCTGTGACAGGAGCTGAGTTCAGCAGTAATGGGAACACCTTGGCTTTGGTGGGGGAGCTCAGCTGTAATGGGGAGCCTGGCAGCAGGGTACAGGCAGACACTGCCCTGGGTGGCAGGAGGGTGCCCTGAGGCTGGGAGAACCTGCGTGGCAGAGGTGTGAGGTGCTCCCTGCTTCAGTAGCCTGAACACCTACCCTGCAGGGTGCTAAAGGGATTGCTTCTATCTGGGACCAGCTCTATGGCGTTCATGCAAAAGAAATCTCTGTCCCAGCTTGCAGCTGTGATTCATCCAATTCAAATCTCAGCTCAAGACAGTGGGCATTACCACCCCACCCCAACAGCCCCTCCAAGACCCCCACCTTGCCTCCAGCCCATCCTGGTCAGATTCCCGGCTCAGGCTCAAACAGCATCACACCCAGTTCATCCTTCTGCCTTGCCCATTTAGCCAGGATGGACACTGGTCCTGTGGGTCAAGGCAAAGGCAGAAATTATCTCTTCAGCTCTTGGAATAAAAGCCTGTAGCTGAGCATTAGGTGGCAGTGTAATACCTGACATCAGCCAGAGCCTGTGGGTGCATGTCACACACACCAGCTCACACATCCTAAACCACTGACTACAACAAGAGCAGTGCAAACCTCACGGCATTTGTTCAGTAATGAGAACAAAAAAAGGGAAGAAAAGCCATTAAAGCACTGTATATTCCCCCAAGCATTGGGAGGTCATTGCTGTTGGAAGGAGAGGTCCCCTGTACTGTTGACGAACATTTAGGTTGTGTGTGGAGCGGAGCAGGACAGAGAAACAGAAATTCCATCTCAGTTCTGCACATGCTTCATAAAATGTCAAAGAGCCTCTCCAGCAAGGGTATCCATTCACCACCTCATGGGGTAGTCTTCTCCCAAATGTTTGCTGCAACCTGAAGACATCCACAGACCATTCAGGGGCTCCACAGAGCTTGGAGGACATGGGACCTTCATAAGAGGTTAACACACCTCACACTGACCCTGGGCTCCCTGATTCAACAGGATGGGAGCATCTCTCTGTGCAGTGTTAGCCCTAGGATTCCAAACACTCCTCTGAGGCAGAAAGCCCCCCATTTTAATTTGGGCGTACAACTGAAAAATAGGACCACTTTGTAAAACATGGTCTCCTGAAAAGCACCATTTTATACTCAAGGGTTCTCTGCCAGGATAAGCAGGTAGCAAGAATCCAGCGAGGGAGGGAGAGCAGACCAGGACAGAGCATCCTTGGGCGGTGTAAGCCAGAGCCTGACCAGGCTCTGGTTCTGGTGCATCCCAGACTGACAGGGGTTGTCTCCATCCCTTTCTCCCCGCAGGTGTGAGAAGCTGGCAGAGGAGTGCCAAGACAACCCGTGCCACAACTCCGGGCGCTGCGTGAGCAGCCAGGGCTCCGTGTACTGCATCTGCCCGTCGGATTACCAGGGGGACTACTGCACCCAGCCCATCATCACCCCCGCCATCGTGCCCACGCAGTGGGCGCTGGGCCCCGAGGAGATCGCGGAGATCGCGGCCGGCGTGCTGGGGGCGGCCATCCTGGCCGCGGCCTTCGTGCTCGTCCGCAAGCGCTGCCGCCACCACGCCAAGGCGCACAAGCCGGTGGCCCGCGAGGACCCCGACCTGCTCTCCAAGAGCGAGTTCTCCAAGAGTGTGGGCGTGGGCACCCAGCCCGTGCCCCCCATCGAGCTCAACATCCTCAGCGACGGGGCGCACAACAACCTGGACCGGGCCACGCCGGAGCAGCGCAAAGCCAGCGGCACCCCTGAGTTCGTCACCTTCAACTCGGCCAACGCCCCGAAGCACCGGGGCACCATCGTGTGCAGCGTGGCCCCCAACCTGCCCCCCGCTGCACCCCCGTCCAACTCCGACAACGAGTCCTTCATCAAGTGCACCTGGGCCAGGGAGGAGATGGGTCAGTAGCCACAGCTTTTTCTTGCTCTTACACATCCCTCTGTCCCTTGGGAAGTGGATCTGAGGTTTGCAAACATGGGGGGAAAATGGTGTTGGCTAAAGCAAAGCAAAGCAGGGGCAAATGCTGCCCCAGCCCTGCTATAGGGCCTTCATTGGCTCTTTCCTCCTGGTTCACCACTACATCCCAGTTTTCTGCTTTAACCTGCTTGGTTTTGTACACAATCAGCAGAGAAACCATTAATGCATAGCAGGCTGTGATCCTGGGTCAAAAAAGCCTGTAAAAGAGAAAAATTGGAAAAAAAATTAAGATCCTAAAAGTCAGTGAGTTTTAGTGAAGACATTTGCATCAGTGCTCCTGGGCAGAGGGATGACATTCTCAGGGAAACACCTTGAATGGCTCTGGACAGCAGGGTTACCCCATGCAGGAGTTCATCACAAGAGTAACTGCAGGGAAAGGGAGAGATCCAAGGCATCACTGCCCCAATCCCTTCATAACATGAGTTTTTTGCATCCAAACATAATGATGAAGTGTGTCTTTTGGGTGGTGGGGTAATGGATATCTGTAGGCTGGCGGAGACACTGCCTCAGCACAGCCAGTGGTGATCTCAGGTCCCCACAATTCCCAAATTAGCGGCTACACCTCCCCTGTCCCTACATCTCCTCCCTAGTCTGCCACATCTCCTGCAGGCTCAGCACCTACAGAGGGAATTGGCAGGAGGGCAAGAGAGAGGCAACAACCACTAGAGCTGCAGCTAACAGGGCTTTTCTTTTGTTCCAGTCTACCCAGCGGAAACGACCTACTGGCCGCCCCGGTACCTGTCATCGGATGTCCAGGAGTATTCCCACTACGAGATCATCCAAGGGCCTCCTGCCTCCTCCTCTCACCCTCCTCTCCCGCCGCCACCCCCTCCCCCAGCAGACACGGAGCCGGTCGCTCTCTACGGGGGCTTCCCCTTCCCGCTGGACCAGAGCAACAAGCGAGCCCCCATCCCACCCCGCTACAGCAACCAGAACCTGGAGGACTTCCTGCCGCTGGGCCCCGTGGACATGGGAGCATCCCAGTGCCAGAACGAGTACACGGCCATCAGCTACTACCCAGCGCAGCTGGTGCAGGGCGAGGGGGTCCCGTTCCAGCCCGAGCCGGGCTACAAGAGGGTCAGCATGCGCCTGAGCGTGGCCCAGCCCTCCTACGCCGACTGCGAGCTGGGCCACCAGCCCAGCATCCGAGCCCAGCCCCTGCCACCACCCAACTACGAGGGCTCCGACATGGTGGAGAGTGACTACGGGAGCTGCGAGGAGGTGATGTTCTAGCGGGGCTTGCTCCTGGGATGAGGAGAGAAGCACATTTCCACGCAGAACAGAGTGCAGGGGGCTGGCACACGCTGCTCAAGGGAGGCTTGTGTGCGTCCCTCTCAGCTTGCAGCGTCCCCCCCCTGCATGGCTGGGTTGTAATTTTGGCTGGATCTTTCCCCTCGCTGCCCTCCATGGTGCTCCTGCTGAAAATGGAGGGGAAATGCTCCAGCCACTGCTGGGACATGGAGGATGCTCCTGGTATGCCAATGACTAACCTGCCTCCTCACCAAGGGGACTGCCTCTGACACCATGTAGGACCACAGCATGCTACCTCCTCCCACCCCAAGCTTCCTGGCCACAGGGAGGATGATGAGGAGGAGGGCAAGCACTGCAAGTATGGCAGCAGTCATGGTGGAGAAAGGTGTGGAAGGATTAGCAATGCATAGCCTGGCAGTGCCCCTTGTGGGGTACAGAGGCTCCCTGTTCCCAGCTCTGGCTCCAAGGGCTTGCATCAAGCCAACAGTTTGTTCGTGGAATGGATCAGCTGGTGCAAACCCTCTTCATGTCTGCTCCCTGACACTGGGAGAGAGAAGAGGGAATGTAGCTGGTCCCACCAGCACATCCCTGACTGGCTAACAGAAGTCCAAGGGAAAAAAAAAAAAAAAAAAAAAAAAAAGAAGAGTCAATTTCCTTAGAAAAACCAAGCAACAAGGTTTGTTACAGCAGGAACTGCCCACAGACCCAAACCAGGCTGCCCAGTCGGGCTGTGTGCACACGAGTAAGGGGGACCCTGCCCCGAGGATTTTGTGCACAGCCTTGTCCCCGTGGCTGTCACAGTCCCACACTGATGCAGCTGCACACCCCATGCTGTATCCCAGAAAGACTGGCCAGCACTGCCTGGAATCTCTGACCAGAGAGGGGCACCGAGGCTACTGAGCATGGGTTTGCCTGTTTGTCCTTGTGCTTGGACATGTATCGTTTCTTCGTGAGAGGTTTTCTTTGGTTGGTTGTTTGATGTAACTTTTTTTGTTGTTGAATTTTTGGAAAGTATTAAAAGAGTTTGGATTTTTTTATTATTATGATTTTATTCAGTTTCTCAGGGATTCTCTTGTAAATAAATAGGACATCCTTACCTAGCTTCAGCCAAGGAAATAGCAGCTTAGTTTGGGCACCAAACGCTTTCAGAGAACTACCAAGACAGCAAGTTAAACACTTTTTTGAGGATCCTGTAAGTGCCAGAGGGATGAGTCAGACAGACCCACAGTACCCTGTCTTGCTTTGGGAAACCATGAGCCTCCTGTATCTCTTCGCTCAGGAGTAAAGGGGTTGAAAGGACCCAAATTGAAGCCTTTGATTTGCATCCCAAACAAACACCACCTGGTTTACCTCTCAAAGCTTTCATGCACTTCCACAAGACTTTTTCACCAGCTCTGCTCAGCAGAAAGCAGTCCCAGCCTAGATTAGACCTATTTTATCAAGTTGGTTTTATTCTGCTTGGAATCCCTCTGAACATCATCCTAAAATAATGCATGTACTTGGAGGGCATTTAATTTTGAGGTGTGTCAGCAACAGGCACCACTTTTGCCCACAGGGAAAACACAAATTGTTCTTCTCAGCAGCAGAAGCAGCACAAACAACAGTGATATTTTCCTTCAGACTTTTTAACTCCCCAGGGTTACTTTGGCCAGTGGTCACAACACAGGGAAGGGCAAAGGCAACTTGAGATGAAGCTCCTCTAAGTGACACCTGGGAAGGAGCAGCCTCACTAAAGCCATTTCATGGGATGGGGACAGCCCTGCAATGCTCAACCCTAAGAAAGGATGGCTGTGGATCCCACCACGGTGACTCTCCAGAGTCAGAAACACCCTGAAGCACCAGGAGTGCCTGTGCTCAGCCGTCCCTCCTGCCCTGTCATTCAGGTGACCTCAGATCCACAGTTCCCATCAGCCTGCAAAAGCCTCCTAGTTTAAGAAGAAAAATCTGCCAGAGTTTCTAAAGATGAACTTTTTATAGCACTGATTTCCCAGCAGCCCTGTAATGACACACTGCAATGGCATGAATTATTCAGCAGTGAGGGTAAGCCGAGCTGCAGCAGTGCTGGCAGTCTCCCAGTGTGGGCTGACTTTTGCTCCTTTGATCTCTAGGGCGGATCTGCAGCAGCTCAGCATCCCCCATCTTTTTTCACATGCCAGGCTCTTTTTTTCAGCTGCAGCCCCACTTTTGGCATAAATAGGGAGATGAGAAACCAAGGCCCAGCTTTGGTGAGGCAGAGAAAAGCCCAGCCCTACAAGCCCAGAAGCTCTGCCCACAACCTACTTGCACAAATGAGGTCAAAAGAAAAATTAAATTTTCCAAGCAGCAAAGCTGGAACACTTTTATTTTAAACACTCACTAGGAGGGGAAATTGTGTGTGCTGGGGGCAGGGGGAGCAGCACAGGATGGGATCCTGGCTGCCTGCTGGGCTCCACATCTCCTGCTCTCACTTTTTTTGGAAGAAAAATTCACACTTCACACCCCCAAAGAATTTACACATAAAAAATAGATCATATTTATTGATTAAAGTAAGATACATGATTCAGGTGCAGCACCAGCTCTCCTGCTGGGCAGGCACCTGTGCTGTACACTGACAATATCCATAGGCACAAGACATGGACGTGACCATTGCTATATTTACACAGACAAGTTTCTTGGTTACTGAGCAGCCTACGATACACAAGTGTCAAGTTTTCATGTCCATTGTTGACCCCTGGCTCAGCAGAGCCCCTCACACCACATGTGCCACCAGCACAAGTTGCCCCATCTTCAAACACCCCTGCTCACCCCAATAAAAGGGAAGAGCTACAAAACCCATTTAATGCTTCTGTGATATCCCAGCCCCCTTGGAAATGAGGTCTTCACTGCTGCTTGCAAAGTGAGTTTATCAGCAAACCTACTGATGCCCAATGCCAGGCCAGGGACGTGCCTTGGCACACAGCTGTCCCTAAAATGTGGCCAGCCTTCTTAGAGTGCACTAGCAGGGCAAGGGTAAGCATCACACATCCCCTGCTCCTCACAGCACTCCCTCCTCTGTTTGACAATTCTGACTCAAACCCAACCCCAAGGGCCACGCTGGGGTCAGTACACAGAGATGGACATGAATATTGCACTTGTCCCATCTGTGTCATGCCCTGGAGTCCCTTCCCAGCCCTGGGTGCTTCCTCTCTATCCCCATGGTGCCCTCCAGAGGGAGGATTTGACTTAAAGCTTTGCCCTGCTCCTGACCAAGCAACGCTGGTCATGCCAAAACCTTCCCCAGCAAAGCCTTGGATGAGACAAGGTGAGCCCCAAGAGATGCAGGGAGCAGAAGAGGGGCTGGAAAGAGGCAGAGACGTGGCACAGACCCACCCCACACCTGGCCATGGGTTCACATACTGGCATGTGGCACCCAGAACTGCCAACAAAGGGGCACAGTGCAGACACAAGCAGCACCCAGAGAGAGGCAGGCTGCAGGGACACTGCTCCACACAGCCTTCTTCTCACAGAACCTGGTCAAACACTGAAAATTAACTGCAAACCTCACCCTCACCAAAGATGGGAAGACAGCCCACTGCTGCTGTACTCAGCCTCCTTTCCCACCACCAGCAGCCTTTGCCCACCCCCAGGGAGACAAGGCTGCAGTGGGATGAAGGATGAAGGCTCTGCAGAGAGAGCTGGCATTTGGGAGATGCTGCGTTAGCAGGCAGGAGTTCGACCTGTCCTGTGGAGGATGCATTTGCTCCCTTGTCTTAAAAAAGTAGAAATCCAGTAGAAAGGTGAGGAAACTCTCTAGGGAGGAAGCTGGGCTCTCAGAGAAAGGAAAGCAGCAGCGCCACGGGACCATCCCCACCAGGCATGCACCAGCCACGACAAAAAAAGCAACAGGAGCACAGGGAGAAGTGCCAGGGAGCTGCATCCTACAGGAGGAGAGGAGCTGGGCAGAAGCAGAGGATGCAGAAGGAGTGCAACCAGGACAGGAAGGGTTAAAACCAGAAATATTATGGAGTTTTTGTGTGTGATTTGACATTCAGTATCAGCCTGCAGACACAGGCGGAGTGTGCCAGGGCCAGCTCAGGCACTGTAAACAAGGTGATGTATTCTTGTGGCATGTGGGTGGTATGTGGTGACCCCTGGGGACACCCCATCCCACCCAAAGGGGACCAGCTCAGCCCCTCATTATGGCCGAGCAGGTGTGTTGCTCCCCACACACCTTGGTTGTGTAAAGCTTCTGAAAGCCAAATATTGGGTTGTGCGCTGGATGGGGATAAAGAAGTGTCACTACTGAAAGCGTGGACCAAGGGTCAGCAAACCCTCCCAGGCCAGGGAGGTGCCATGGCCAGTGCCCAGCTCCTGCTCAAGGCAGCTGGAAACAGAGCTGAAGCCCTGCAGGAGCCAGTGCCCACTGGGAGATCCCACGGTGAGAGAGCTGTGGGCCCCAGCACACGCCACACCTCAGGCTCTGCCCACCCTCCCCACAAGGCCGAGGTGAGGAGGGAGCTCCATGTTCTCTAACCTGAGCTGAGGTTTGTCTGTTGCTGTAAAAATAAAGTGCTCAGGGAAAAGAAAAAAAAAAAAAATCAAACTGGCACAAAAAAGAGTAGTCCCTGTTCCCTGCCCCGACTGGAGGGACAGGGGAAATACGGAAAGGTTGGGATTTTAAAAAATAATAAAATAAAATCTACATCCCTGGGATTCCTCTGCTCTCAAAGTGCCTATTTACAAAGGAACTGTTTTGCTCTACACCTGCCCTAAGAGCCCCCAGGGAAGGCACTGCCCCAGCCTGGATCCCACCTTCCAGACAGAGCCCAGGGCAGGATCCTGCTGCTGCCGGGCAGCTGCGGTGCTGGGCAGCCCCGTCCCCTCACAGACCAAACCCAGCACGCTTCCCAAGAGGAGAGGGGAGGCCATTCCCAGGAGAGCAGTGCCCAGTGTCCATGCACCCCCAGCTCAGCATCCGGAGGGGCCAGCGGGGCGAGGGGACGGTCACTGCACCAGGACAGTGGTGGCGTTCACCACGGTGGCCGCGGGTGCCACCAGCTCCACCAGCGCCTCGTACGTGCCCACCACGAAGCCCACGAAGCCGAAGAGGCTGATGGCGATGTCCTTGGCAATGACAAGGGGGTGCATGCCCTCGGAGTAGTAGGTGGCAATCTCCAGCAGCGGGGGGAAGATGAGAGCCAGGGCGCTGCTGCTGATGGAGCCCACCAGGGAGATGACGAGGTCCAGGCGCGGGATGAGGATGGCCAGCACGCCTGGAGAAAGAACGGACACGGGACACGACATCAGTGCTGCCACCTCCCAGATGGCAGAGAGGCTCCTCCCCATGTCAAAGCTAGCAAAACCCCACCCAGGGATGCCACTGGCTGAGTCCCACCTCTGCCCTCCTCCCTGACAGAAGACAAGGCTGCATATTTTTCCAGCAACTCCTCCCCAAGAAGCAATTAAGCTGTTAAATTAACAAGCCTTTTTGCTGCCCTGGGCGCCACCAGAGCGAGCTGCAGGGCTGAGCAGGATAGGTGCTGCTGGCTGCCAGCATTCCCGACCCCCCTGCGCGAGCCAGCACTCCTGCTCCCCACACCTGGGGAGCCATAAAGCCTCAGAAACCCCATAAAAGCAGGAGAAGGGAAGAAAAAGGCATCTCCCCCCACGCCAAATCAATCCGTGTGGTTTGCCTGTGTTTAGAGCTGCTCCAGCAGCAGCACGCCCACGGCACAGCCCAGGGGAGAACATTTGTTAGGACTCATTTGTTAGCTGAAAACTGCAGCCAAGGAAAATCCCCCTGGGAGACTCCTGACAGCTTGAGCTTAGCAGTGCGAGCTTCGGCATATTCTGCTCCTTCTCCTGCATGGCACCAGGAGGGGACAGAGGGATGTCACCAGAGCACTGCACAGCACAAGAGAACACCCTGCAAGGAAAGCAGACTTCAGTGCTTACCACTGACCAAGAGAAATAAATTGATTTATTGCTTTGAAAGATTTTTTGCTTAGAAAGAGGAGACACCTAGAACCACGGCAGGTGCAGCCCCTGTGGAGAAGGGACATCTCAGGGCTCTTTATTGGAGGGATTTGTTCTCTCCCTGACAATCAGCTACAGGCAAGAGAGCCTCTCTGAGCCAAAGATCATCCATGGAACTGCAGAAGGAAAGTTTGGGAGACTGACTGTGCCACCACTGCAACCCTGCTGTTATCTGGATAAGCCTAGAGATAAACCATCCCTTCACCAAGGGAAACAGCAACAAAGGTCCTGAGCCAGTTTACTCTGGTGCTCAGCCCTGAGCAGAGCCAAAGGAGTGCTCTGCCAGGTGACTGCTGCAAGCAGCATCCCTGCTCCAGCAGCCTCTGAGGAGAGCAGAGCAGCTCCCCTCCAACAGCATCCTCAGCCCACCCCACACTGCTCTTTGGACTCAAAAGTAAACAAAACTATTAACTCCCCTCTAAAACAAGCAGATTTGAAGCACCAGCTGCAGTCCTCAGCCTCCGGGGAAACGGTCTGATTTCTGCAAGTATTAATTCAAAGAGGTTTTAAGCATGCTGGTTTTGAAGTTTAAGCTTGAAAAACACCCATACACCAGATTGCATCCTCTCTTTAGGAGCCAAAGCCCTGGTGGGTGCTTGTTGTGCAGCCACACAATCATCCAATGAATATTCATGCAACCCCCTAATCGCTTTTATCCTCAGCAGGAGCCACAGAGATCCCTTACATGGAAAGGTGAGGGGAGGAGGTACAAAGCAACCTGCATCCTTCCACCAACACCTCTGCTGCCTCCCTACCCCCAAACAGGAGGGCACTGCTGATGCCTAAAGCCATCCCATCTCTCCAAGCCTTCACTTCCATGGCTTGACACAGCCCAACACCCTCCAGGAGAGGCTCCAACCCCATAAGCAACTTCCAAGTTCACCCACAGCACGAGGGTGGCCAGAGCATATCGCCCAGCATGGCAGGATTTCATCCCTGCACCCTCTGAGGACATCAAAGCTTCAGGAACTCAGCACAGAGATGGGCCCTGCCCACCTCTGTTAATGCAGCACTTCTGGCCTTTCATTAGTGAGCCAGAAACAGCAGCACTGCTGTCAGCCAGCTCTACCACCCCTGAGTTAGCACCATGCTCCTCTCAAACCCAAACCAAAGCCAGCTGGGATGCAGGGCCAGGTCTCTGATGCTCAGCTCTGGTGCATCAGCAGCATCAAGCCATGGAGCAAAGCTCCATTTCAGCAAGGGACGCCAGGGAGCTCAGTCAAGCATCTCAGCTGTGCTGACAACAGCAAGCATTTGGTGTTCAGGAATCAAAGCCAGCCAAAATCAGATACCACCATACTGTTCCCAAAAGTTCACTAGGCTTGAGCCAGAAGCCTGATCCACCAAAACCTCACTACAGGCCCCACACACCATGAAGGGAAGGGACACTGTGGGGCTGCTCCAGGTACACCTGCCCAGCAGCACACCAGAGCTCTGGTTACGGGTCACCTACCCCTGTCAGCTGTCTCCTGCTGTGCTCCACACTGCAGTGAGTGTGGGCACAAGGACAGCCCATCCCTCACAGTCAGTGACTCCTTTGCAGTCATGTCCCCATCACACAGGCATGAGGAGCCTGGCTGCACACTGCCTACAGAAAACAGCCTCTAGGCCAGGCTGCCCTGCACTGAACCCTGTGCTGGATGTTCCATGCAAACCCTGGTGGGACTCGACATCCTGCAAAACTGCCATCCCCAGGCCTGAGGCTCCATGGGGATCTGCCACTTCTAAACAATGCAGTTTACTACTCCTCCACTGAGAGGACTGGTCCCATACAGAGGGGGCAAAGGACCACTGCTGCTGCTCCTTGTAGGCCACTTGTTTGTATTAGCCAGGCCCAGGGACTGCCAGCTGTGAGGGCTTGACTAGTAGGGCTAAAGGAGCTGGGGCGAGGGGTGAAGGCTCAGCGGGAAGGAGGTGCCACAGCATCACAGGGAAAGTCAGACAAGGTGGTTTGTACTCACAGGTCACACAGACCAGGGCCACCCTGAGGAGCAGGTTGATCAGCCAGCCCCAGCGCTCCGACACCCGGGCCACGAGGGGAGGGATGATGATCTCGGCAGGCACGTAGAACTGCACGGCGTAGGTGAAGAAAATCCCAAAGGAGAAGAGCAGCTTGACAGCTTGGTACAGCCTGCAAAGGACAAGGACACAGTGAGACAGGCTCTTGCTCCAGCCCCTGCAACATCAACAGCAGAAAGCTGAAGGGGAATGCTCTGCAAGGACTTTTGTGAGCCAGGGGTCTCAACTCCTGAACACTCTTAGAAAATTAGGGGTGATGCATTTAATTCACAAGGAGCAAGAGACAGCAAAGACATGTATCAGCTGCAGCCATGATTACACATTCCAGCTACTGCTTGGCTTCTGAGGAGGAGGGGGAAGAGGACAGCACTGCTGGAATAAGCCTGGGCTCCCATGCAGAGTGAACATCACAATGTTCCAAAGGCAAAGTGATGTGAACAGGCAACTCAGCCTCCTCCATCAAACAAAAAAGAGCAGCTATTTTTGGAATGCTGCATGATACGTGTTTGGGGGGAAGCAAGTTAAAAGAGCAGTTTGGGGTGAGCAGAAGGAAAGACAGAGTGCAGACAGGCTGCAAACAGCACCTTGGGCTCACCCCAAGTCAAATCTCACTGTGTACCAGATCCTGCAGTGATACAGTGTGGCTGCAGGAGAGAGCCCCTCACAAGTGACCAAAAGGCACCTCCCACCCCATCTCTGCCCTCAGCTTCCCAGCAGCAGAAAAAGCCTCTCCAAAAGAGAAGTAACACCTGGTTGCCTCACATATGGTCCTAACCCTTCCCCAACTCAAGACACACTAACCAAGCAGGAAACATGGGTCCTGGCCATACCACTTGGGTAAATATGGGATGGATCCAAGCTGAGGAATGTATCTGGCTCCTGCCTTCCCTCTACCTTCTTTGGGCCTGTGCCCTTGTGTATGGGGGAGGATCTCAGCATCCACCTTCTACAATAGCCTTAAATCAGAGAAATCCAGGTATTCCCATACAAGACAGCTTTGAACACTAGTGACAGTCTGGCAGAGTCAGACATTTCCCACAGATGGAGTTAGGGATCACCTAAGTGAATGGAATGTTACACAAGTCTATGGGACCAGTCCAGATGTATTCAAGGTTGCAGCCAACAGGAACCTGAGGCCACCTTATCATCTTCAAAAGAGCAGGGTGCTCAGGGAGAGGACCTGCTGCCTCTGGAGAAGAATAATATCCACCTTCAAGAGGGATGAGGGAAGATACAGGCTAATCAGCCTCACCTCAATCCCCAGAAGAATATGGGTTAAATCCTCCTGGCATCTATTTCCAGGCTCATACTGGACAGTAAACAGCCAGCAGGGATTTGCCAAGGGGTAATAATGGAAATATCCTCATCAGTGACCTGGATGAGCTTTCAGTGACCCAGAGCACATTCTCATCAAATTCCAAGCAAGATCAAATTGGAGGAAATGGCTGACAGCTCGGAGCAACAACATGATGTCACAAGCAAAGCTCAAGTGCAAACACAAATTCCCACACATGTGAAGGTCTGGGGCCAGGAGAACAGGACCTGGGAGTCTTGGTGGGCAGCACAATGAACATGAGCCAGTAGCAGGACCCTGCAGTGATGAAGGTCAATCACAAAGCAGGCTGTGTTAACAAAAGCACAGTCAGGAGGCGAAGGACAGAGATCAAGAGATTATTTTCTTGTTTGGGGCTTGTGCATCTTGAGTATTGTGTCCAGCCCTGATACACCAGGACAGGACACTGACTTACTCTGCAGAGCAAGTTGAGTGCAGGCTACTAAAATGGTTGGGGCTGGAGCATGATGTACAAAAAGAGGCTGCAAGCCCTGGGCTCATTCAGCATGATGAGAAGGTTAAAAGGGGATGCCATTAATGTCTTCAGCTGCCTAATAGGTGGGCATGGAGGAGAGAGTGACAGGCTCTTCTTGGAGTTGCACAGCAGAAGAATAGGGGGCAATTAGACAGAGCTGCATCTCCAAAGGATGGTTAAGGGCCAGAAGAAGGGCCTGGATTGGCAGGGAATCACTGTCCTTACTGATACTCAACACTTAAGCTGTGAGAGGACCCAGTGATCCCATGGTGTCCTCTCCAACCTGAATTACCCTGAGGTTCCAGAGACAAACTGAACACAAATTTATCTCCAGAGTCCAGAGTGCACCTGTGCAACCACACGTGTGCACAGGAGCCTTGAGCCACCGACCCACGGCTGGCATATCTTATCACTGTATTCCCAAGAAAGGCATTCTATAAAAGCCATAAAGTGCTCTAGGGCAATCCAAGATTAATAGTTGTTATTAAAAAAAGTACGGAAGAAGGCTGTGTACCTGTCCTGCACAGGTCATGAACCATGACAACAAGATCAAAGGGTACTTTAAATACCAAGAAGAGGAAGAATTCAAGCATTACCCTTGATCCACAGAAAACAATGGCCCATGCAGGGCCTTGGAGAGGCACTCTGCCAACCACAGCAACACTTGCTTCAGCCAGATTGCCATGCCAGGCCACCCCAAAAGGCTGCAAGAAGTGACATAGTCTCCTGGGACCATAAACTCTGTCATTACCTTCAATTGGCCACATGCAACCCAACAGCTTCCCCTCATTTCAGCATTTCTTCACCCTTCACATAGTGCAGTGAGGCAACCCTTCCTAGGAGGCAAGGAAGGATTTCTGCATAGCAGCACCATATTTTGGACACTGTGGTTAGACCTGAGCACTGGGAACTGACACACTCCTCGTTTGAGGAAGCTGTGGTTTCAGAGAAACGAGACTGGAAAAGTCCTTAGTCACCCTGTAACTCAACGATTCCTGAAACACTCACCAAATCTGCTCCAGAGACCTCCAGGCAATGGCTACAGCTAAGGAAGGCTGCAGCACCTCCACCACAATCCTTGCCTTGTCTCCCAGGCTGCAGGCAAACCCCATGACTTCTCACCCACAGCCCTTATGACCAGCTCCTATAGCCCAGCCTTTTACTGCCAGGAAGAAAACCCACGGGCGAGGCAGGATGGGCAAGACTTTCATTTCAAGAGCAAGTCTTCACCTGTGGTTTAATCTACAGGAGTGGTAGTGAAGAGTTTATCTCAACTATCACAGCCCTTACTTGAGATAACCCATTTCCAAGTTCAACATCCACTGCCAAGAGGCACCATGCACAAACATCAAGGTGTCCTGCATGCCAAGTGACAAGGACCACAACACCTTCCCTGCAGCTGGCCTGCCACATGCCCAGGCTTCCCCAGACACTGCTTCCAAAGGGCTATTCTCTTCTCACTATCCAAAAATTCTGTGGCTACTTTTAGAAAAGTAACTTTAGAATACTTCACTTTCAGAAAATTAGTTACTTTAAGAAGAGACAGAAGGTGTGGATACTCCTAGAAACATGGATTTGCACTCTTCTCTCTGTAGCCTAGCAGGTTCTCATTCCCATTCTAAGGGAATGCCATTCCTCAGGGCACACAGAGCTGAGATTCCCTGCAGAAGCCTCTTTGCAGCATTTCAGGTCAGCAGATGTCATTGCAGGCTGTGGCATGCAGAGCCCAAACCTGGAAATAACCTGCTTTCCACCTTCAGGAGAAATAGCAGCATCTCATCCCCTCCACATTGTACTTCAGTTTACTGAGCAGAAGGGATTCACACCTCCTGTGCTTGGCATTGTGGGATTCAGACCTCTCTACAACACAGGCACATCTTTAACAGCCCCATGCCTCCTCACTGAGAGCAGGGACCTGGCAGAGCTCCCAACACCTGCAGGGGACAAGACAAGGCTCTTGGCAGGAGCAGATCTTCTACAACACCAACATCCAGCAGTGCAGTCACTACACAGACCCAGCATGAATGAACATCCATGCACTCAAACTGAAAAGAAACCCACACAGCAATAATTAAAGCAAAACCAGGCTCTATTTTTGTGAAATCATTGCTGTCTCCAGAGCCCCAGCTGTGCAGTTCTACCAGGACAGCACCAGTGACTCATAACTTGAGTCCTGCCCAAATTTACTCCAACAGTTAAGACAGTGAGTCCCACTGCAAGGTGCTGGGTGCTACTAGGAGCAGAGAGGATGGGCTGAAGTGGAGGACAGGAACCCCTAGCTCCAGGTCTCACTCTGGTCTCTTGCAGGATTTCAAGCTAGCAGACACCATCAAAGAGGAATGCCTGCATTTCTCCTGTGGAAGAATACGGAGCCATGACACTGAGCAGCCACCCATACTCAGGGACAGAGCAGCACACAGCTTGGGCAGCTGCTGCAGCAGCCACCAGCCCTGGCAAGAGGAAAAACAACCCCTCCAGGCAGGCAGGCATGGGATCAGGCCACAGGGCTCCAGACAGAAACTGGAGCATCTCAAGAGGCTTCACCAGATCCCACAGGACAGACAGGTTCGGGAGGATGCAGCAGAGCTCAGCCCCCACAGAAGGAAGGGGCATCCTCATGGCACCAGTACTCAAAGGCAAAGCATTGGCTCAAGATGAGCCACATCCAGGCACAACATGGAGCACAGAAGTGGGAGTTTCAGCTCCAGGGCTGCAAACAAGGAACACAACCCACACATGAAGATGTCACATCTCACTCCCTCTGGGAGCTCCCAGCTTTGGGCTGGTTTTTCACGGGGTTCTTCACATTTGAGGAAGAGAAGTTTTGCACAATTCAGTGATGTTCTGGTATGGCTGCATGGGGGTTGTGTTCAACATCTGCTAGCCAGTGCCCTGCTGAGCCCCAAAAAGATGCCACAAGGCTCCAAGAAAAAAACAAGAGCTGCACCTACCCAGGTAGGGACCACCAGGGACCCTGATGAAGCTGCCTAAGCTCCAAGACACTACAGCAACAGCTCAGACACTACAGCAACAAGCCTCTTCCAGCACATGCATCTAATAATCCTTGTCAAACTCCTTGAAGTTTGCCTATGGCACGGTTCCCTAAGCTTCCTCAAGCTCACCCAGATTAGTTCTCATAAGGAATGAGGTCCCCCTCTCCCACCTGCCTATGTGGGCCCCTCATTCCACACCCCCCAGTCCCTCCACCACCCACAGGGACTCACCAGCAGTTGGGCAGGTTGAGTGTTATGCTGGCCTGAATGTCTGTCCCAAAGCGCAGGTACCCCAGGACACCCAGGCTGATGTACAGGATGGTGACAATGGTCATGCCCACGTAGAGGATGACTGGGAACTGACGGGGGTTCTTCATCTTGTTTTCCAGAGGCAGCACCTGGGAGAAGAGGAGGAGGAGGAGGATGACAGAGCAGCAGGTTGCCCGTTCCTCTATACCCCTCAGCCCCAAAAAGAAGGAGGGGCAGCCCCATGGTCAAGCACAGCCCACCATGCCAGGATGGGATAGTCCCACATGGAGCTTGGAGAATCCAGCTGGAAAAAAAACTATACTGGAGATCCAATTTCTGTGCTCCCACTGGAGCATAGCAAGTCTCCAACAGATCACCCACACCCTTGTCTTAAAGATGGAACCCACTCCCTTCCCTAGGCAGGAGCTGTGCCCACTGCTGAGTCTTGGGGCAATGCCAACCACCCCATATCTTGGGTGCATTATGCTCTGCACCCCAAAACAGCACAGCCATGCCCACTATTTTACACTGTCCTATTTTCCCCAGCAAATTCTGGAAAGACTAAGACACACTCTGCTCTGCTAGCAAGTTTGTCTGGAGAGATTTTAACCAGGCAGGACAATAAAAAGAGCAAGGAGAGGTTAATTCTTCCACCTCTATACTACTGACACTAAATATAGGCCTTCAGCAAACAATTTTATAGCTATCCTTGGGTGGTGTTGATTTCAAGAAGAGAGACTATGGCAGATCTGGTGAGGAGGCAGGACAAGAAAAACTTTTATTTGCTTCTTCACCTCCAAGTCATGCAAGGAAGAGAGCATTTGTGCCTCAGTGCTGGCAAGAGCCCTCTGCCCAGGGCACAGCATTCAGTAAGCACTCCTCCTGTAACGGATTTGGCCCTCTCCAGCCCTGTGTTGACACAGCCGGCTTATATTAAGAGATAAAAACATTTTTTTCCTCCTTTGAAGGGAGCTCCCGGAAACAACTCACAACATCTTAGGGAGTAATTAAGCTCTCCACCCACCCAGCCAGCTTTTTTCACAGACACAGTTGGTCTATTTACAGCATCTTGCATGAGAGGCCCATTTGCATGGGCAGGCTGGGGCCACACGGCTGCCAAAGGGAGATCTCGGTGCCCCCACAGCAGGGTGGGAAGGGAAGGATCACATCTTTTCATGTCACACTTTTTGGCCTCCCATTTAGGCAACTTCAGGGTCCAGCCTGCTTACAAGACTCAGGACAATTCCTCATCTGCAGGTCAGCCAGCAGAGCCCAAGGCAGAGGCTGGTGTGATTCCCAATCTACTACCAGATAAAGCCACCTCTGAAGCAGCAACCATCCTCTTGAGGTTTGAAGCATGTGCTCCTCCAGCCTCAGATGGAAGCACCAGAGTTTGACCCAGGAGACAGCCTGGAGCTAAAGCTAACAGCATCATCCAGAATTTGGGCTACTGTCAGAGAAGTTCAGCTGCAACTGCAAAGCAGAGCAGGTGTTGCAGCAAGTCCGAGCAGGGCTGAGCCTCCTGTGCAGCAGCCCCACTGCCACATGCCCAGACTTACCACGCCAATGCCTTCAAAAGCAAAGATTGCAGTGCCAAAGAACAGAGGGTAGGTCTTCCAGGCTGCTGCTAGAGGCAGGTTTCTGGGATCAGGAATATCCTGGAAAAAAGCCCATGCAGAGTTCAGACACAGGGAGGATGGGGAAGACCTGGCCTGTTCCCATCACTCCCTGTCACAGCCCCATGCTGCAGGGAAAGCCCTGCAGAGCAGAGGGAACCATCATGCCCACAGGAACAAGCAGTACCTCACAGCATCCAAACACCCCATTGCCAAGCTCCCTCCACCTGCCAAAACATGGGAGAGCACAGAAATGAGAGAGGGGAGCCATACACACGTACCCTGACAATGTACTGGTAGATCACTACAAGGCTGACAAGCATAGCCACATTGGCCAGCATGGAGAAGATGGACAGGACCTTGAGGTTCTGGATAAACGTGAGAAGCACCACGAAAGGCAGGATGGAAAGCATGTACAGGCGGGAGTCCATGGTGGGGGTCATCACCACCGTCCTGTTTGAGCTGCAGTCATTGGTGGTCCCGTTTGCAGCAGACACAACCTGGGAAGCACAGGAAGCCTTGGTGAACTTCATCACATAGGTCTGAAAGCCACAGATCTTAGCAGCCCATCCCAGGTGGGTCAGAGTACCCCAAGAGCTCACTTCAAGCACAGCTAGCTGATTAAAATAAAACCAACACGTGTTTTCAGACAGCTCTGAAGCAAAACCCTGTTATCTTGCAGGGGTCAGAGGTGGGACTGGCTATGGCACCTGAGCCAAGACAGCAAATCCTGCCCAAGCCCAGATACACCGAGCAGGAGGACTCAGCAGCCAGGCACACAGAGGGCAAAAAGCACAGGCTGCATCTTTGCACTGCCCACAAGGTCAGTTGAGAAGAGAAGAAAGAGGCACTAAGTGCTATTTCCAAAGAAACATTTCCCCTCTTGCTGCACCAAGTTGTTACCTAAGTCACACAGTCCTTCAGTTACCCAGTGCCCCGTTCACATGCAAGGACATCTGGAAACTACTGCTGGCCCCCAAGTTCACTTTCTCAAGACAAACCATTCTTTCCTTGGGGTCTTTCATTCCAAAGGCAGTCCAGGCCATTTGCTCACTTCTAGAGGCAGCTCAGGCCCAGGAACCGGGTGGCTGAGCCATCCCTCCCAAGAGCACGGCTCCCTGAATCACCAATACAGCCATGACCAAGCTGGTTCAGGTACCAGGTCCTGTCCAGTCACTGCAGGAAAGAGCAGTCTGCAAACTGATTTAACCAGCTCCAGAGCAAGTCCTGCCCCAGAGGAGAGGCTGAAGAGCTCTGTGTAAACCAGCATCCTCTGTGGGAGAGGGCAGTGCAGGACCATGCACCCATTGGACAGTGCTGCTCAAGCCCCAGCTTGCCCTGCCTCTTCATGGCTTGCTCCAAAGCCGTTCTCCAAACCAAAGCCCTGCCCAACACAGTGGCACCTCGCCCAAGGTACCACCTGCACCATGACTCTCCACCTAACACGCTATTCCTCACCACAAAAAGAAACAAGCAACACTCCCCTCTCCCCACCCAAAAAAATTCCAAAACCAAAGCCAAGGGGTTTCCCAGCTGTGGCCTAAAAAAATGGTGTGGATTTTCAGGTTTTTGCAAATTTCCCCTGAGGCTTGAGACAGCCTTCAGTCTTTGCTGTGAGGGGCTGAGGAGAAAGAAGCCCACCTTGAAGTGGAGCAGGAGGTTGTTCCCAGGGCTGGAGACCAGCAGCAGCCTGGCCCCTGCACACACCCTGGTCCCTCCTGCTCTCAGGGCTGGTGGATCACCAGTGTGGACCCATTTACTCCTCCTGCCACCCCACAATGGGAATCTCCTCACTGCTGCTCCAGGAGCAGAGGAAGAGTCTCACACTGGGGAGACCCCCCCTTGCTCCCCAGGAGCCCCCTCTGAAGGTGATGGTCACCACCAAAGAGCTGACAAAGGGCATAGCCATGGTGGCAGTGACCAGAGCACTGCTGCAAGAGCACAGCAGGAGCACATGGGGAAAAAAGCTCCACAGTGCCTGCAAGGCACTGAGCTGGTGGAGGCTGGGAATGGGGACTCATTATTCCCAGTTTCTTACAGAACAGGAGCCAGCCAAGCGGTTCAGGGTTTCTGTTTATTTCCTCCTGAGGCCTGGCAGGAAGAAACTTTTTCTCTAAAGATGTAATTAAGCTTCAGAGCCACAGGATGAGGAAAGAAACTGGAATGCAAACAGATCCAAGGAAGGGAGAAGAGAGGTTCACAGCAGGTCTTGGAACCTACACATTACCATCAACACCAATAAACCAATTAACTGAGGGGGACAGGATAGAAAATGCGCAGTCCCTCTGCTTTCATCCCCTTCCTGTTGTTCCCTCACTAAGGATGGCCTCACTTTTCGTGGGCAACACAGACACCTCCAGCACCTGTGCAAAATCACAGAGATTCTCAGGAAAACCTGCTCTGTTTGAACAGGAAAACCAATCCTCCAAAATATCTGGGCAGAGGAGTGGACTTTTCTGAGCAGCATATCCTACAGAAACCAGACCTTTGGTGGGAAACAGGACACAGGAGCTAAGAACAACCCAAGCACCTTCACACCCTCTCACCTCCCCCCAGCTCATGAAGGAGGTGTAAGTCCAACCTGTCTCAGATTGTCCGCCAGAAAGACAAAGTACACACAGCAGAAACCCAGCTGAGTGATGATCAGGAAAAGTCCCACTATACGCCTGGAAAGCAAAAGAAGAGCATTTGTCAGCCAGATCATACAGAAATAAGAGCCCACTTGGGCTGCCTTGGGTTACACTTGCAGAGCGCAGCGATGCTGCTCTCTCCGAGGTTGGGGTGTGCCGGTCAGAGCACACCCAGCTCACTTCTCTGTGATCAGGAGAGGGGACTTTCTCTCCACCTAACCTCACAGATCTCAGGCTCTCCAGTCTCCCTCTCCCATCCCTTTCACACGGTCAGGACCAGCCTCAGGAGAAAAGTCTCCTTTTTGGGTTTAGCATCTCCACTCTGCTGCTGAATTGTCAGAGTTGGAGACAACACTCCCTGGACACAGGAATAGGTGAATGCTCCCATCCCCTGATGGGCAATGATCTGTGTGATGCAATGTGAGACACCCACAGGGCAGAGAGCAGCCACTGGACACGTTCCACGTCTAGCAAGATGGGCCAGCACTGCAAGACCCTATTCACCTCTTTGTTATGCTGTGGAGACTCAGTTATCCCACAAATTTATCGTAAGTCACATCTGGCTGGGGACAGTACTGGATCAAAGACCTCAGCATTACCCTCTGGGGAACACTGAGCACTCAGGGCAGGTGAGCGAGCATTTTATGTCACTTGTGCTTATCTGCTGACACAGCTCAGTGATCAGAGGCTCTTCTGTCCCAGCTGCAGCACATGCTAGGCTCAAAAACAAGTCCCTGCCTAGGGCAGCGGAGCAGGAGCAGTACCTTCCCCAGATGGCATGTGTCCTCAGGCAGGCACTGGGAGTTGCCTCCAGCCCGTACATCACAGCACCCCCATAGTCCAGGAACTGCTTCTGGAACCTGTCCAGAGAAGGGAGAAGGGTCATCACATCAGTCCTATCTGCTGGTTCCCAAGGAAAATAGTGACATTAAAAGGAAAACAGTTCCTGTGAAAAAGAAGAGAAGTTCCCAACTGAGGCTTTGGCAGCCCCTTGCTGCTGAGGGGCTTCAGAAAAGCCCCAGAGCTTTTTGGGCAAGAGGGAAGAACTGTAGGAGTTGCAGGGCTGAGAAGGGGAGTTGTTTTCCTTACCTGTTGCAGAAGTGATGGGCGCATTTCACCAGGATGCCCATGCAGTGCACAGCCACAACTCCCATCACCATCAGGCTCAGAGGACCCAGCTGCAGGGAAGAGAGGGGGAAGGCTGCACTCTGATGGCCAAAGACAGAGCTGCACTGTGCCTTCTATTTCCAGACAAAACTCCATGGGCTGGCTGAGTGCAAACACTGCTGCAGGCTGAACCAGAGCTCTGGTGCAGCTCTGAAGAACCAGCCCCCCAGCACCAAGTAACCTGACAGAGCCACGAGCTTGGCAGCAATGATGCAAAAGAAGCAAGTTGGGGCAGTTTGGGTGTAGCAAAGTGCTTCCAGGATTGTTTTCCAAACTATCTTGCACATCTCTACTATGCAGGTGATGAAGAGGTCATGACCTGGACACAGCGTCCTGCCTGACCCCTGCAGAGGCAACCACAGACCCAGCTCACACACTGAACTCCCCCACACCAGGCAGCAACAACGCAGGAGCAGCAGGAACAGTCTCAGCAGCGAAACAAAGCCACAGAGCTTGGGGTGCGGACATGTGCAAGTCACCAAACACTGAGAGGTGTCTGGACATGGACTCAAGCCCCAACACCCCCAACACTGGCAATGTGAGCTGCCCAGTGCCCCAGGGTCACTCTGCCCCACAAGCTCCAGCACAGCAGGGCTGAGCTGCCTTACCAGGATGCCAGCATTCTTCACAGCCAGAGGCAGCCCCAGCAGCCCTGTCCCAATATTCCCCTTCAGCAGATGGATCAGGGTCTGGTACCACCTGAGGGAGAGCAGATGCAGAGGTCACTGTCAGCAGGTGCCCACACCCACACCATACACAGCTTATCCTGTTAAGGGTGCACAGCAGCTCTGAACTGCTGCAGGGAATGTACATGGAGGTCATGATCCTGTCCCCTGAACCGAGCTCAACCAGCTGGGACTGAGCTAGGTGTGAAAGCAAAGACTGAACAAACAGATTTTGGATGGGCATTTGCAAAACCAGCTTCATGGCAAAACCCAGCATAAGCACAGCCCAGCACCAAGGAGCTGCACAAGGAAGTCTCTGAGGTAAAGGGATCAGTCTCTGTCAGGCAAAGACAGCATCCTCTGCACACCTGGGCACAAGGAAGGCCCAAGAACATGGCTGGCTCTGAATGCGGGCATGCTGTTTGCTTGCCAGAATGAAGGTGGAAAAATATTGGGAAAAGCATCAATCACTGCCCACTGCCAGCAAGCCCAGCTTCACCAGAGAGCACAGAGCTACACTGGGGCAGCTGCTCACTTGGTGCCAGCACCCCACAGATGCAGGACCACAGCTCTGTCCTCATCACCCTCATGAGAACTCCCCATAAAACCACAGTTCCACCATCCTCTAGCAAAGTCAGCAGGGAGCCAGCATGACCTCCTCCGCCTTCCCCAGTGCCAGGCCAGCCCAGGAAGGAGGGAAGCATCACTCACGTTGTCCCATTGGTCTCCCCGAAGCGCTGGTAGGACTCGGGGTGGGCGAAGCCATTCATGCCATCGGGAGGGCTCCCCTCCGGTGTGACATCCGTGGAACTGTAGTCATTGTAGTCCTCGCTGCGGAGGCGCCGGGTGGACATGGTCCCTGTGGGGACAGTGGCATTAGGGGTGCCCAGCTCAACAGCCCCATCCTCAGGCTCCTTGGGGTCAGCCATTGTGCAGAGAGACCGGCTCGCACTGCCAGAGCAAGATCTCCTCCAGGGCTTTTATACAGCCACGTGCTCCCGCCCCAGCAATCACACAGTTGGCATGTCCTAAGGTCAAAGGTGCATGGCACATTCCCACTGGCTCTTCCTTCAGGCTCGTGCCCATGTTTTGGGCACACCCAGACAGAACGGGGTCAGGATCCTGCAGGCAGAGCCTGGATGTGACCCAATTCATGTCAGGCACGGGAGCTGTGTACCCCTGCTCTAAGAGTGGTGAGTGTGACACCACAGGCAGTGGGGTAGGAGGGGACATGCTGGCACTGCGTCCCCTGCTCTGGCACTGGGGACTAGGGCTGTCAAGTGGATGGCCAGGAAAGTGTAACTGCTTTTAACTCGCACACAGTGTGCTGCAAGGGAACAGCTTGCTCTTGCCAGGGAAGGGAAAGTTTCCTAACTTCTCTTTTTTGCCTTTTCCCCTTTTTTTTTTTTTTTTTCCTTATTGAAGACTTTTTATTAAGGAGAATTTTTACAAAAATTTATTATACTCCCATTGGAGAGGAGCACAGACCACATACTGACAGCGAAACACCTGCCCCAAAGGTTTCACAGCCAAGGAGGTGCCTATGGGGAAAAGGGGCTTCCCAGGATAAGGCACCTGCACAGCCTGGAGCTCTTGCTCCAACAGAAACTCCAACAGTGTCCAGCAAGCCAGGTGCACCAGCACAAGCCTCACCAAGGACACACACCTCATGCCTTTGTCTGGAAAACAATCAGCTGGTTCAATTCCCACACATGCCACACCCAGTATCCCAAACACCCACTGGGAAGGAGCACCAGAGGCAGGGAAATTATGTGTAAGGCTCTTGCGCCACAGACTGGTGACCCAGTCCCTGCCCCACGGCTCCTCTGGGCTGTCATGCCCCAGGCTTCACACCTGCCCCAGCAGTCCCAGTGCTCCCCCATCCCACTCCCCAACACCAGTAAAGAACTGGGAGCAAGAGGAAGCAGCAGAGAAATGTTACTACTGCAAAAAACTGTCTCGTTTCCTGCCAGAGCTCTTCACGAACCCACCAAGTCATGCAAGCGCCTGCCAGATGCAATCTCAGCACAGACCAACACATCTGGCCATGCCAGGAATGCTCAGCCTGGGCCATCCAGGTGCTTCTTCAGAGCACCAGGCATTCCCCAGAGCTATGCAAACCTGGCTGCTACATGGAAAACAAGCCAAGAGCTGCAACCACTGGGAGGGTCCAGCCTGGTGATCGGAAGGGTAGCAGGGAGCAAGGGTTTTTCCTCAGGTCTGGATGCTCCAGATCCCAGCTGCTCTGGAGCAGTTATCCAGGCCACAACAGCGGTGCTGTATTTCCTGTGGCACCAGGCAACACCAGCAGCAGGAAGCAGCACTGTGTCCTGTGGAGTACCAGGTTCTGGAGCAGCAGTGAGGCTGGCTGGCTGGCAGGCACTCCAGAGCCAAAGGCAGCACATGCATCACTCCTGCCCAGCTCCTCCCTCACAGCTGGGACACGTAATTGTGTCCTGAACCGGCTCTGCCGCAGGCAGGGCGATCCGGCGAGGCAGGGACCGGGAAGAGCGGCAGCAGGAGTTTACACAAGGAAAGCGTTAGAAGCTATTTGTCATCGGTGACAGGCCCAAGGGGCAGGACAGAAACCTGGGAGGCTCTGCCAAACACCATGGGCTGGCAGAGGGCAAGGAGAGTGGGCAGAGGGGGTGCAGGACTAGGTTGGGCATGGGTACCCTTCCCAAAGATGGCCCGCACAGCATCCCAAGTACCCAAGAGCAGTGACTTCGAGATAAACACAAACAACGTGCTGACATCACTCTGCCTGATCGCTCCCTGTGGATTTTTTTCCCTTTCAAGCAGGCCCGTCTGCTTTCTGCTTTGAAGAGCCAGGGAAATGCATTCATCGTGACTTGCTTGCCTTGTGTCTGGATGAAAGGTTGCATAGCAGCAGGGAGCGAGCACTCTGCTCTCCCGCAACCGACGAGAAAAAGCTGCAAAACTTGTCTCATCCATATGACAAACATTCAAAACCAAAGCAAAACCCCACTACACCATTTCCTCATCACTGGAAACAGCAAAGGCAGGAACATCTACATTCAGTTCCCACTTCAAACCCAACTCCTCAGCCGCTTTCATGTGCTTTTTTTGCCACCCACACACAGAAGCAGTTTCATCCTGTTAGGAAAGCTGGGGGGGTAGTGACAGCAATTTGCCCCTTACAGTGACAGCCCCTTGCCAGAAGTCAAAAGCAAGCTGTTACTTGCTGCTGACTGTGACAGCTCTCCCCAGCTGAGCTGGGGCTGTGTGTAGATCAGGAAATTTTCCACAAAAGTGAGCTTCCCAGCAAAACTCACTGCTGCTTCCCACCATGAGTGCTGAATCCTTCATTTCCAAAGCACTACTTGCAATAACCCACCTCAGTGTGACACAAGGGAGAGCCAACAACGAGCCCCTTCCCTAGGCCACCATGTCCACGCTAGCCTGACACCTCCCAGTCACAGCATCAGTCCTGTTGCTCTTGTGCTACCCAGTGCTCCTACAGCTCCAGGGAACCCCCAGATTCACCTTTCCAACGTTTCACAGCATAGCCCGGTGCCCACAGCCCAGCTCCTCCCCACAGTGAGAGCTGCTGGACACAAACCCACCAGTCCCCACAGCTCCCACCCCAGCCAGGCTGTGCTGCCCAGCTCCCCTTGCCCCTCCACAGAGCAGCACAGCTGAAGCCCGCAGAGCGTGGGGCTCCCTGCACCCTCCCAGTGCCACAGAGCATCCCGCACCCTTCCCAGCACCTCACATCGGGGGCTGTGCCCCCTACACTGCACGGCACTCCCGGACGAGCCCCATGGGGTGCCAGCCTTCCTACAGGGCATCGCCAACACACCCATGTCAGCCTCCAGCACCCATGTCAGCTGCCACGACCCCCAGGCCCTGAGCACCCGCCCACGCACAGGGGCTGCCAGCGAGGCCCCGGAGCCCCCAGTCCCGTCAGCGCGCCCAGGCTGCCCCGAGGCACCCACGCGGGACGGCGGCACTGCCGGCACCCCGCGCATCCACCGCGCCCCCGGCTCTCCGAGCACGCNGGGAGAGGCGGGAGCGCCGAGCCCCGAACCCCCGAGGGGCGGCGGGGACGGGAACGGAGCTGGGCAGCGGTCTGGAGCAGAGTACTGTGAGGGAACTGAGCTTGTTCGGCCTGCAGGAGGCTCGGGGGTGGCTTTGTCACTCTCTACACCTCCCTGAAGGGAGGGTGGAGCCAGGTGGCGTCGGGCTCTGCTCCCAGGCAACCAGCGACATGACAAGAGGATAAGATGCCAAGCTGCGCCAGGGAGTGTTTAGGTTGGACTTTAGGAAGGCTTTCTTCACAGAGAGAGTGATTAGACTGCCCAGGGAGATGGTGGAGTCACCGTCCCTGGAGGTGTTTAAGGAAAGACTGGATGTGGCACTCAGCACCATGGTGGAGGGGACATGGTGGTGCTCAGCCACGGGTTGGGCTCATAGACCGAGGTCATAACCACAGACATCTTCTTCAAGCTCATTGATTCTGTGTGATCCCCCCAGCAGGGCTGTTCCTTGGGGCAAGGCCTGCAGAGCCATGCAGGTGTCAGGGTTATAGAGGGTCACCCAGATGAGTGACACCCTCAAAGCCCCCCAGCATGAGCTGTGTCCCCCTGGGCCATGGCTGTGTCCCTGTGTCCCCACATCACAAAGCAGCACTTGCAGATCCCTGCCCTGCTCCTCACACAAGAACTGGCCTCAGGGCTGCTCAGCTCCACCAGCCACAGCATCCTCCACCGCTGACCCCACCACACCACCTCCACTTCCCCCAGCTCACACCCACATCCACACTATTCCCAGCAAAATAAATGTCACCTCCAGGTCACCCCCAGCAACAAGAGGCACCAGCTCCACATCCTGGTAAAAAGATTTATTAAGAACCTGCAGAACCTGCCCAAAAGGAGGTTGCTGCCCTGGCACTGAAGGGGAGCAAGGACAGAGGGTTAGTGCTTCTCCAGGCAAAGCCACAGGGTGAAACAAAGCGAGTGGAGGGCACAGAAAGGCAGTGGGAGTACATCTGTGTGGTGGAGGAACACCCGCAGCAGTTAAGGCATATAAAGTGCTTGTAGAAGACCAGCCCTATCGGGGGGCTAAATAACACAAGCAGGCAGGGACAGCAAGGGATGTGGGTGGCTGGTGGCAGCTGGCACAGGGAAGTGATGACAGGCTCACACCCTGCCCAAAGCTTCAGCAAGAAGGACACTGCCTGCCCACATGACAGTCCCCAGCCACAGCCAGGACACCCCCAAACAGGATCTAGGCTGCTGGTCCTCATGGTCATCTCCCAGTTATCCCATGTTCAGGATGCTGCTGTGTTTGGGTGCCTCTGCCAGCACAGGGGAAAGATAGTCCCAGCGCAGCATCCTGCCTCGGCTAACTCCCAGAGGAAAAATGAGATGAATGTGACTGGTCCTCAGCCAGGCTGTGCCCCAGCAGCTCATCTCAGCCTTGTGTCCTCCTCTGGAGCAAGCACAGCCATCAACCAGCTACCTCTTCTGCTGCTGGGAGGGTCACCAGCCTCTTGGTCCCCCCTAAGTGGGAATGTCTATGTGGGGCTCAGGTGGTTTCTATCCTCTTGTGTTCCTGTTTGCCACAGGAGGGACATGGGGAGGTGCCTTCACAGGTGCCTCGTGCCACCAAGCTGGTTCCCCATGCAGGACAGGGATGCAGCAACAGCACATCCAAAGCTGCTGTGTGGGGACAGGTCTCCTGCAGCCACTTTGGGGACACTTCTGCAAAACAGCCCTGTGCTCTGGCCAGAGATGGTAGGAAGAAGGGATACCCTCTGCAACTAGTGCTGCATCCCTCTAGCCTGCCCCAGCACTCCCAAACCCTCCCTCATCCCCACGGACTGCTCCAAGAAATACTGCTTTTCCCTGGAATGTTTTTGCCTAAAATTGCCCTGATAGTATTAGGAAAAAAAAAAAAAATAAAAAGAAACTGGATAAAAAATAACAACCCCAGGTCATGCTGGAGTTAGGCTCCAAGGCCACCCTGTCCAGGCAGGAGACACCCTGGTGATGGGTTTGGGGACAGCAGAACAGCCAAAGGGGCCTCTCTGGGTGTAGCAGGGGAGGAGATGCTGGAGGCAAACAGGGGCTGCCTCCTCCTGACAGCAGGAGGGATGGACCTCACAGGGATGGGTTGGGACAGGATGGGATGGGACAGAGGACCAAGCTGGAGGGGATAGGAGGGACGGTGTCCCACCCCTCAGTGGGAGTGCAGGGAGAAGGCCAGTTTGACACAGCTGAGCTCCTCCCCGCCATTGCTGACCACCACCCGGACGCGGTAGTTGCCGTTGGTCATCCAGGAAGGGAGCTCCACATCGGGCACGTCAAAATCGCTGGCTGGCAGGGAGTAGGAGCCCTATGGAGAGAGGGGACAGACAGGCAAGAGGTCAACCAAAAGGCCGGCCCAGCACCAAAGGGCACAGTGGTACCCACTGGCAGTGCCAGCGTCACCGCGGGGCATGGCTGTACCGCTTTGAAGGGACAGTGGCAGGGGATGCCGTAGGTCAGCAGGGGCTCCGGGCAGGGCGTGCCGGGGGGGATGAGTTCATCCAGAATGCTGCAGACATCGTCGTAGGTGCAGCTGCCCAGCTGGTCGATGCAGGGCAGCTGGATCCAGAGGTCACCCAGTGCCTTCTCTACCACCAGCGCTGCCTGAAGGGAAGGTGTTCAGCACCAGCACAACCAGCAGGGGCACCCACAGCTCCTCACCAGCCAACTCCCTCAGCTCCTGGTCATGCAATCTTTGGGATGTCCATGAGGTCGCTAAACCCCCTCCTGCCTCCCCCTCCTGCTTTCAGTTCCTCTCAACCTGCAGCTTCTGTTCCCCCAACCTCAATTTGACCCCTTAAGCTAACACCTCCCAACACCTCACATCCCCACTTCCTTCCCCTCTCTTCTGCCTGTCCCAAAACTCCCAGGATGCTCCCATCCTGTAGCTCTGGCTCCTCACTCCCCTAGCACTCGCCCCAGAGTCCCAGGCCCAAAAAGACACCATAGCATTGCTCAAGACAGCCCATGCACACTGGACAAGAGACATGTTCTGTCTCATTCCAAAAAACTTCCCAAAAAGTGTTGCAGGGCAGCTGGCATGGCCCAAGGCTCCCAGAGCAGTGCTGAGGCATGTCCTCGGAGGGAGCAGCTGGGTTGGCTGCTGAAAAACAAGTGCTGCAGTGACCTCCAGAAGCACCCACAGCACTTGGGTTTCACTCCCCTCCTGGAGACAATACATCCCCAGGACATGAAACGACTCAGGTGGTTTCTGTCCTAGGAACAAGGTTGGGAGGCTCCTACTGAACTGTCTGCTCCCACCACAGGTCTCCCCATGCCCACTGCCCTATTCTGGCTTACAGAGCCCAGTGTGCTCAGCCCTGCACCTCTCTGCACCTCACTCCCCAAGGGCTGCTCATTCCTGTACCCATGACAGGCATTTCCCAGCTGCCAGTGGTTTGGGGAAGCTCTGCCCTCCCTCACCACACAGAGGCACATCTGGCACTTACCTTCAGAGGGGAGCCCATGGTCTTGCCACTCTTGACAGCTGCACTGACACGCAGGCTCCCCGGGATGCTGATGGGGTCAGGTGCCACAGAGAGGCTCTGCAGCACCACAGGATCCCTCTTGTCACCACAGTTCTCCCAGGCAAAGCCACCAACCTGCAGCACCAAAGGACAGGAGGAGTTAGAGGCAGAGCAAGCCCTGCCTTGTGTTTGCAGGAGGTTTATCCACAGCTGCACCTCTGACCCCTGCTAAACATCTGCTCACAAAGAGCCAGAAAATGACCTTCAGCCCCTTCAAATGCCAGTTCTTGAACTCCCAGCTCTCCAAGACTGAGGACATTGCAGAACTCTCTGTCTGTGTGCCTCTGCATGTACTTTACACCCGAAGATGATCACCAGGCTGCAGTTTCCAAACTTGCCTCAGCTCTGCCTCCAAACACTTGACGTGTTACCAAGGCAAGATGCATCCTTCATGCCAACAGCACCAAGCAAGGTGTGTGGGGACAGGTCAGAGCAAGCTGGGACCAGGTGGTGTTTGCACTGTCCAGTGGGATGCTGGGCAGGGGTGGGGGGGATCCCCTTGGAGGGGCTGTGGGGTTGGCACAGCCTCCCACCTCATCCACAACCGGCCCTGCTTTGTGAGACCTCATCCACCAGCTCCAGCTACCTAGTTCCACATAGGAGCAGGATCACACTCGAGGACCAGATGAGTGTCTGAGCTCATCCTCTGCCTGATACACCCCAGGGGCCTGATCCTGAGCTACAAATGAGTACAAATCCTGATCCGGAGTACAAATGAGCCAGGGAAGCAGCATTGCCCTATGGGATAATGAAAATCCACACGTAAGGAGATGTCACCCAAATGAGGGACATCACTTACGTGTCCTGTCTGAGTTAAGAGTCATGCTGGGACATCTCCCCTGTTTCCTACAAGTAACACCAACCTCTCCAGCAACCACCAGTAAAGACACTTTGATTCAAAGGTGGAGGGCTAGCAGCACTTGTCTGCAACAGCCACCTCTGAGCCTGCCAGAGGCAAATGGCAGAGACCAGCCCCAGCTCCCTCCCCAAGCAGGTTTGGCTGGAGCATCCCGTGTCCCCACGGCATGACGTGGGGCTGTCCCTGCCTGCTCGCAGCCGCAGAACCGGTGGAGGCTGTATGGCCTGGTGCCACACGGCAGCCCCAGCGGGCACAGCGCAGCCCACGCAGCTGAGCAGCCCATCCCACATCCCGCTCGCCCGCCGGGAGCAGCCCAGGGCAGGACGCAGAGCTCAGGACAAGCCGGGACAAGGGTAGGCTGCACCCCCGACACTGAGCAGGAGCTGGGAGCCCCCAGCCCGAGATTCTGCAGGTAAAGAGGCTCCAGCGAGCTGAGCATCAGTGCGTGGCTGCAGAATGCTGCCCTCCGAGCCCCCTCCAGCCTTCCCAACCGGTTCTCCCTTCCCTCGGGCAAGTGCAGCTTTCCTGGAAAATAAATTGCGATATTTCCCTTCACACCGCGTGAGAGTTACACGCGGTAATCGGCTGTGTCTTAATCAGCGCGTGTTAATGAGTCCGACCCAGAACTCCGTGGGAATAGGGAAGAAGAACCTGGGCTGGAAAAGACTCATGGAGCAGCAACATGAGAGCCGGGATACGATCAGCCGAAGGACGAGGCCGCTGGATTTCTCCGCTGAGAAGTGTTTGTAAACACTGGATCCCTCCTGCTCCGAGCTGCCCCCAACCTCCAGCACTGCTCCCCAGCTCGGGGGGCTGCGGGGCCCCAGAGGGTCCATGGACCCCACTCCCCTGCCCAACCACAAACACGCACCCACCAGCGATCTTCCACCCTGACGGGATAGGAAAAGCTCCTGGTCTCCTGCAGTCCCAGCGGGATGACGGAGTCTTTCCCCTCTCCGCCCCGCTGAGTCCCCCCGGCAGCCCCCTCCGTGCCCGAGAGGTGCGGGGTGCAGGGTGCGGGGTGCGGGGTGCGGGTCCCTGCTCACCTTGCTGAGCCGCCGGGCCCCGCTGCGCTCCACCAGCAGCTGCGGCTGCGGCCCGGCGAGCGCGGCCGGGACGAGCTGCAGCGCGCACAGCGCCAGCGCCAGCCCCGCGCACAGCATCCTCCGGGAATGCGCCGGGAACGGTCCGGGATGCGGCCGGGGAGCTGCTCCGAGCAGTGGAGAGGCGAGCGGAGGGCAGGGACCTCGGTGGGACCGGGCTGGCAGCGGCCGGTCTATGAAGCCCCGAGCAGAGGGGACGATCCCTCTCTCGGAGCCCGGCCCACCGCCCGATTCCCCTCCCTTCCCCGAGGACGCTCACATTTTCCCTTCCCCTTTTGCTTTCTTTTTTTTTTTTCTCCCCTCCCTTCCCCGGTTTCGCTGCCAAGCGCAGGACTGGACTCGCAGGGATGCTGGGACGGGAAGCGCCGCTTTCCCAAGCTCCCAGAGCCGGCACTTGGAGCGGGGGGGGCGGGAGCTACACCCACCACCCCGGGGCACACACATCACCCCGCTGCGATGGGGGAAGCACGACCATCTCCCCACCACCCATCCCTCCACGCAGGGCTGCCGCTCTCCTCACATCCCACTCGGGGGTGCCCCGGCTGTGCGAGGGTCGGTACCCTCTGGTCAGTACGCGGTACCCCCATGCTCCCCCCGCGCTCGGCACAGGGCAGGTGGCAGCTGAAGAGCAGAGATATTTGAGATATTTCAGATTTTTGAGACCCTCAAACCCGATGTGTATGAGCAGGGGGGAGGGGACACTGGCATCGGGTAGCCCCTGACTGGGCAGTTTGCCACAGTACCCCTACCACCCGTCTATGTAAAATGCTGGACTTATCATCCCCTCTTCCATTCCTACGCCCTGTTTGCAGATCATTTTCCAGACAGAGCTGCCCCAGGCACCCCCATCATGCTGGAATGGTCACAGGGGTACCCCTCCATCAGGAGTGGCACAGTAGCGTGGATTTTCTCATATATTTTGGTGGACAGATGCTTTTATCCTGTGGAGGGGACTGAACCAGCTGAGCACACAGCACACAAGTGCGGCAGGTCTCACACCTTTCCCCCTGCCACAGCACGGTCAGGAGCCACTCGTGAGACCCTTCCCCAGAGTCAGCTCCGCTCTCCCTTGCACACGCACACTGCTTGGCCTCCCCATATTGCTCCCAGCTCCGGGAAGGGTTGCCTGGCTTGTCCAAACCCCCATCTCAGCTCTATTTTTAGCCTTTCGTCCTTATTTAGCAGCGAGGCCGGGCGGCAGCGTGCAGGCAGGGCGTGGGAGCAGGCAGGGGCCGTGGTGGATGCTGCTGCCCACCCCGAGCCGGCAGCGACAACTGCGCCGCTGATCCACTGCCGAGGCTTAGGGGTGAGGAATAAATAGCCCGTTCCTCCCAGCCGGGAACTGAGCGGAAAGTTATCCCCTGGGATTAGCTTTCACTTTGAGGCCCTGGAGCAGCCGGAGGACAGGGATAAGGATAGGGATGCATGGGGAGAGGCACGGGCACAGAAGGAGCATTGTGTTTGGGGCTGGGAGGGGAGCAGAGCCCCTCACCTCGAGCCCCTGGCATCGCATGCTTTTCTGCTTCTCACAGCCATTGTGAGCGAAGGTTTCACTTCCCTATTCCTGTCCTTTTCCACTTCATTTTGCCATAGGGGAAAAAAGAGGATAAAAGACTGCGAGAACAGGTTAACCCACATCTTTTTTGCTTGGAAAAGCACAGGCAGGGACTGGAATGACTTGAAATAGTTGCTCTACCTCAAGGCAGAATCATGTGTGACCTAAATCCCCACTAAAAGAGCCTGTGACTTTTTTTGGGCTCCAACACATGTGAGAACTTCTCCAATTCAAACAGTTTTTTCAGCTATCTCACCCATGCAAAATTGAGTGCAAGTCACGAGGTCTCAGCAGACCTGGCTAAATACCTCGGATTTGCATTGAAGAAAAGCAGCCAGCACTTCATTGCCTCTCATTTACAAAAGCAAACAGATTGCAAATGATGAGCAGGGTGTAACCACGACCACTCTC
>VYZP01004392.1:0-13841 GCA_013400635.1 Hypocryptadius cinnamomeus | reverse complement strand
GTTATGTTCCTGAAATTTAGTGGGACTAATCTGGGTTGTTGATGAAATTAGTTTTTCAGAATATATTGCTTTAGGATTTTCAAACATTCATGAGGATATGCTCAAAATTGCTATGAACTCTTACCTGTTTCTTACTTTTGTTAAATAAATGCAGAGCTAATTTCATGCAGTTTGTAGGTATTGTACAGCTAAAAAACAACAGTGCATCTCCTTTTCCATAGTGCAGAGGGTACTAATTGGAAGTAACAATGTGTGTTTTGTTCCTAAAGCTTACATGAAGCTGTGAAACAGCCTGATATATGTCTGAGTAAAAGTTGTAGTTCCTATATAATTTGAATCTTGGGATGTGGTACAGTGTTTGTTGTCCTTGTGTAGAATGTTGAAATTATTTTAATATCTGTTCTGACTGGAGTTATGGATCCTGTGTTTTTTATTAATTTTCCTAAATTTAATTAAATTTAAATCACCTCTGCTGCTTTCAAGGTTAAATTAAGTAAAGAAGTATTGCATTCCTTTTATTAACGGAAGAATAAATAAATCCCCAGATAAAGCAGAGATAGATTCTGCAAGAAGCACCGTGGGCAGGGGACTCTTTCCTTGGAAATAATAGTCTCATTCTTTGAGAGAGACTTTCCAGAGGAATGGAAGACTACTGTAAGGCTTACCAAAAGAACATGAATGTATTTTCTTTGTAGAAGGTTTTGGTGTTTTTTGGTTTTTTTGGGGTTTTTTTGGTAGTAATCATAGTAAAGATTTTAAAATGTTTTTTCTTGGCTACAGTATGGTTAAATAATTAATCTACATTATTTTAGTGATTTTGGCTGCAGGCTGCTTCCACTGCTGTGTAGACAGACCTTACTTACTGTACTTCAGCAGTACAATAACAAAAAAAAGCCAATTATAATAGCCAGCAGCAACAATTTCCAAAATAACCTACATGCACTTGCCTTCCCACTTTAAATGTAGTGCTACCAGTTCTTTGTGTAATTCTGTTACACAAAATTTTGTTTTGTTCTTTGGGATAACTTGATGTTTCCACATGATCCAATGTGCTCCTTGAATTTTACCTGAGGTAGATAAAGTGCTATTTTTGCTTTCTTGTAACTTGTAAATATTTTACTATCCATTAGTCATTAAACTATCAGCTATGGAATTAACTGGGAGAAGACCAGTTCCTTCAATGATATCGATAAGTTTTCATAGCATCTTTGAATCATGTTAAAAATGAATCAGTTTATGAGTTCAGATGATCAAGCTGCATTACATCCAACAAAACAAACAAAAAAAACCCTGAGTTATGTTTAAGGTAGATATCTATTTGCAATTAAAGATGAGGAACTTCTGCATATATATGGATGCCAGAGACTTGGTTCAGTAGCTTTACGTTCTGTAGTGGTTCTTTTCTGTCCTGAAGTTTTACTTGCTTTTCTCTCAGCTGACTAACTGTATCTCAGCTACAAAACCAGTAATTTCATTCATTATTTCTTTAAAGTGCCCGCTGTTCATATTGAGGCAACCTGCTGGCAGAGTGCATACATGCTGTCAAATATCACTGCTGAGGAAGTTTGTACACGTGCAGATATGCATGTCTTTTGAGTGTGCACTGATTTACATTTTAAGTCTTAGCGTTGTTATTAATCATTTGTATTGCACCAATAATGTACAAAGTGCAATATCTGTACATATAGATCCTATTCTTATGTTTTATTAATATTTCTAAAGTCATTCATAGTAAATTTCTATTTCATTATTGTAATTTCTTTGATTTTTTTAAGTGGTGTAGAAAATGCTATATATATATGAAGAACAGTGAATTGGGATTTAAAGTGTAGCCAGACTTTGAGTGGACATTTAGGACTGGTTTTTATCTCACCAAGTGCTATTGACGGAGGTTATAATAAGCAATTTATTATGTGTTTGAATTATTATCAGCCACTGCTTAGGAGTAAAAGAAGAGAGGAACAAAGTGTTTTTCTGAGTGTGTAACTTTCAAAGGTAAATTACTAGAGGGGAAGCCAGAGGGGGTGAAAAAATAGTAAAGGGCACCACAAAAACAAAGATATCTTTTAATCTTGTAGCATGTCTGAAGCAGAAATAAACAAAAAATCATTGGGGCCTCACTTTATTTTCTTAAAACCATCTTTTATAAAAGCTTGAAAGTTGAGGACAGCTCGCATTGCTTTCATATTATCTGAAATTACTTTTCAAGTATTTTCAGTAAAAGGAGCAATGATAAGCTCCTTTACATGTTTCGGTTTTTTTAATGGTTGTGTAGTCATTAAAACTTTAGGGACTTGAAGGCTGCTTGGGATGCATGCAGCACGGCACGCTGCCTATCCCTTTGGTTTGGCAAAGAAATACAGGAGAAACCTCCAGAAGATCCTCCATTTGCTGATGTCAGAAGCAGCAAAAGGGTCAGAGACCTGAGTGTAAATTTCTTTTACAGTAAAGATGACCAATTATTGTAGGATGACCACTCCAATTTTAAATGGAGAAGATTAGTTTAGTAACTCACGAAGGTTTCAGGCTTTTTCTTTATCAAGAAATGGTTAGAAAGTTGCATTGAAAACCACTCCTACAGCAAGGTTCATAAATAATAAATATTACCTCTTATTAATCCATATTTTAGTTTAAATCTAGCTCGTGGCAGGTTGCCGAAAAATGTGGGATTCTTTACAAGAGAAGGTGATGAGCCATAGTCCCCAAGGAATTAAATTGTGAAAACAATCTCAGTTTCGAACATGCTAATATAGACCTGTTATGCCCTTTCCACATCTATCACAACACATTCTAAATTGTGGCTGATCTTCTATGCAAATAGCTTCTTATTAGACACTGGGCTCTGTGTGCCAATGTCTCCATGGGTTTCTCAGGCATTTGCTATGTAACCATCAAAGCAGTGGAAATGAATGATGATTATTGCATCCCTTTGAAGAACAAAGAGGACTCGAGGTTCTAGATGCAAGAGTCGATGACACTGAGCCATGCAGGCAAACCCGAGTACCTCTGTGGCTTATTTTAAGTCAGGAAATAATCTTTGCCTGTGTTTACTTCTTCTGTTTTATTGGCATTGCTAAAACTGCAAACATCTTTCACAGCTGATGTTTTGTTATAAACCATTAGTAGACTATGGAAATTGCAAAAGGCAAGTCAAAACAGTCTCTTAACAGTGTCATAAAAAAGCCAAGAACTAGTTTTGCAGTGTAAAAATGTATCTGTTACCTCCTCAATTAGCTGAAATTTCAAATTGTAATTTTATCTTTCCATTCTAATTATTATGAAGTCAATGTTATTAAATACAACCCAGTCCTGTGAAGTATAATAGAAGGGGAAAGAAATGCGACCCAGTGAATTACAGTTCACTGCAACCATGTTTTATGTAAAACAGGAAGTGTTCTCTGAATTGAACCGAAGTAATGTATGGAAAAATTAGAGTGCTATAATTGAATTTTCAGTTCAGATTAAAAATTAGTGGCACTCTTCTCTACCTTGCTATTATTCCTGAATACGTTTTATAAAAGGTTGCTGACTTTGGAGCATCCCAGTTCATTTTATGCCACGTGTCCCACAAATGAAATTAAGGAACCTGGATTTGTTACTTGACATTAAATGCTAGTAATTCCTGTAGAACAGATAAATACAAAATAATAAATTTTGTGGGTTTAAAATGCACAAATAGCTAGTGGGCATCATTCCTGCAGCTATGTTTTAAATCATGTTTGAAGCTATGGAGAAAATAATGGTGGTTGCTTTAAATTTGGGATGCTGGCAGTAGCATTCAGCAGTGCCATGGCATGCTTATTGGGTTGTGATTTGGCATCCCAGTGCCTTCCAGGGTTGCAGTTCCCAGAAAGCGTGCCTTGGCAGCGACCAGGGACTCTCGTCTTGCTGTAGCACAGCTGGTTATGCCTAACAGAAAAGTACAGCTCTTGCAGATAACTCCATGGCCATATGTGCACAATCTGCACGTGGTTTGTGGCTACCCAGCATGATTCAGCCAAAGTTTGCCCTTGGCATGGTTCTCACCAGGGCCAGTTGGGAAAAGGCAGGGGTTGGCTGCTGTGCATCTTCTGTGCTTGAGCAGTAAATCTGACACATCTTGAAAACGTCAGACCTCTCATGAGTATGGATGTTTATGTTGGGACTCTTCGGTTGTAGAGGCAGTCAGATGGTGGGGCTTATCATCACTGTGGTGAGTAATGTCTTCAGCCCAACTAAAATGGTTCAATCTCAGTGTTTTGAGCAATAAGCATGACTGTAACAGCCAGTTATTTCATAACCAGGGAAAAAGAGGTGGAATGAGTGTGTTTGTAGTATCTGCCACTTGAGAGGCAGCCCTGTGAGGGATGAATATAAAACCATAAAGTTTTGCCTGTTAAAAGATACATCAGGAATTTACTAGAGCAGTGTTCAGATGATGCTTGTTCAGTTACACGAATGGTGTGGAAGCACCAGTATACCAGAAGGAACATCTCTGTATGGGTGATTACGCAGTTCCTTGTGCAGTCCTAGTGTCACCTCCTTGTGAGGATGTGTGCAACATGACTGTGCAACATGAGAATCCCATTCAGGAGTCTGGATGGTTGTTACTTAAATGCAATGAAGGTGATTTCAACTATCAATACCATGCCTGAGAGGTGTAAAATGCATACAGCCCCAGCTCTCAGTTTTTGTTCTCCATTTCCTATTCATCCACAGATATCTAAGGCCCATGGCAGGAAAATAGGAGAGAATGTGTTTTAGGTATCTGCTCGTCTGCAGGTGGGTTTCCTGAGCAGTTTCACCTGTGGATGCATACAGCCTAGTCCTGCCTCTGACTCCTGTGTGTGGTGTAATGTATTTTCAATAATGGAAACAGCTCACAATACTACATTCATTCCCTGGTTTACTAAAGAAATAAATTATATAGGAATGTAATTGGTGGTACCAAATGCTGAATTACAGTAGTACCAAATGCTGAATTACAGTGCAATCAGTTTAAATCCTTTCTTTTTTCTTTATTTTCATTCAAACTAACAGGCATTCTGTAATGTTAATAACCCATGCAATGGGGAAAAAGGTATGTTTATAATGTATCTAATAGCCTTCAGAATAGTGATGATTAACTCCAGTGTCTCATTGTACTCTGGGAAGGCTTATGTCTTTGTGTATAATCATGTAAATGTTGCTTGTTACCATTTTTCTGATGTTATAAGCAATTGATTTTGTTAGTAATTTATTTAGGAATAATGTTGTGGTTTTTGTTTTGGTTTGTTTTTTTTTTCTGATACTGACAGTGATTTTTGGATTGAAAACAATGGGTAGAAAAGATGCCTCTACATCAAGGACTCCTGTTGACCAGTACAGGAAACAAATAGGTAAGAGTTTGAAAGAAAAGTTTGTATGCTTAAAATAAAAACAAAACTTTTTTTTTTTTTCCCTGCAAGGCCTACTAGTGTAACAAAACGTAGCATTCCTCTTCAAAAACTTCATTTTGTATATGCTGTTGAGTAAATCATTCAGCTTTCTGAAGACAGTATTTTGAGTGACTTCAGACAAATTGTATGCAGTGTGTTTGGAAACACTAGGGAAGTATTGCAGCGAAGTGGCTTCACAGTGTTTCTGAACTGTTGGAACTTTCCTGATTCTCCTGTTTGCCTCTAGTTTCATATATGGGCATTTCTAACAAGATACTTTCCTCATTCATAGCAATTTTTGATACACTGAATGTTACAGACCTTTGCATTGTATAACTGCATTTATTCTCACACTAATTTACTGGATATTTTAAACATGTTAATTTTTTTCCTCAGGACATTTTCTATCCTTGACTAATACTTATTTAGGTAACACATATACAAAGTATGTACATGCACACATGTACCTTCACATAGGTACTCACATAGCAAATGCAAATCCCTCTTTGTTTAAATGTAAGGTGAGTTATTTTTTGGAATCCATAAATGAGGATTCTGTGTCTGTATGTTAAGTATTATAAAAGACTCACAGTATTTTGAAAGTTTATATATAAAATGGAGTGCCTTAATCTGTACACAGTTATTTAAGTAATTGACTTTGTTTTACAGTTGCAAAGCACACACGTCTGTTTAAATATGCAGAGAACAACAAGTGTCTGGGGGAAAAAAGGTTGTTTACAATGTGCATTTTCAAGGTGAAAGAGCTAGGGTTATGGGGGGTTGTTCATAGTAATCTCATTTTCTTTAGATGTGACACATTGCTCTTAAGTTGGCGAAAGCAAGTGTTAAAAATTATTGTAGGGAAGAATCTCATGCTGGCAGGCAAATAAACTACAAACCTAGGAGGTGTTTCTGTGATTGTAATACTCCTTAAGAGGACAGAGAGCATGAATAGACTGTGCTCTGCCTTTTGCTCTGATAGTGGTTGTTTCAGCTCCTACTCTGGTCATTCACCGATACTGCTATAGAGTTTGCCAATGGAAATCAGTTCTCTGAACTTAATAAATGTTAGAGGGGGAGTTTGAAAATGTGTGGATACAATTTTAGACTTAAGTTTTGCAGGTGTGTTTGAGTTTTATGTGTAACCATTTTGGTCTATGTTTTGGCCTGGTAGCTGAACTTGGTGGAGTGAGCCCTCTAGTCTCATTATGCCAGTAGGTGTATTATAGGACAAATAGGTGTATTATTGACAAATATAATCCAATATTGCCCTAATGAATAGAAAAGTGGTGTTGTTTTTTGGGCTTTGGTTTTTTGGTTTTTCTGTGTGTGCCCATTGCTAGTCCTGTGACAGGGCACCACTGAGAAGAGCCTGGCTCTGTCCTCCTTGCATTCTCCCTTCAAGTATTTCTATACACTGATGAAATCCTCTTTGAACCTACTCTTTTTTCCTGGGTAAGTACTCTCAGATCTCTCAGTCTTTCGTCATAGGATGCTCTAGATTCTTCATTTTAACTCCTCTTGATTCTTTCTGGCCTGATTTCATTCAAGTACTTACTAGAAATTACACAGAAGGAATTTTTTTTTAAACACAGTCATTCTTTAAGACTTAGATTTGGCACTTAGGTACTTTTGCAGGGATGTTTTAGTGTGAGGCTGTTCAACAGATGATCCCTCAGAACACAGAGTGCCCTAATGCTCCAGGCTCAATTGCTTTGGAGATGGACATTTGGTCACCCTTTCTAAGGTAGATTGTATCTAGAAACAGTAAGAAAAGTGAGGCTGCACAGGGCCTGTCTTTAAAAAAAATTAATTCATCAAATGTATTTAAAGCTCAAAATCCATGCTTGGAGTGATTGCCGGCCTTCTTTTCCAGGCATTTGGTATCTGGATTGTTGAAAACATTATGATAGATGCTGGCTGAACAGCTATTTCCTGCTGACTAATGGTGTGATGTTATTTTTTAGCTTACAACTTAATGTTTCCTAGCCTTACTGGATAGAAGGTAACCAGATTGAAACGTTTTTCATACCTTTTTTTTGATGGAAAATGGCAGCCTTCAAGGAACAACATGTCACAAAGTCATATCAACTTCCAACACAATTTTCAGTTAGATGTTTAGTGGAGTAATTTGAAATAGAAGCAGATTTTTAATTTCATTTTGTTCCAAGCTTTCTGTTTTGTTCTGAGTTTCCATACGGCGTGCCACATGTTTGCCCTGTGCCATGGTTCAAGTTCATGTTGATTACTTCAGTTCAGCCGTTTGCCTTTTTCTCTTCTCCATGAGAACAGGATCACTCGTGTCTTGTTTGCCACTGTGCCACTAGCAGTTGCTGTTTGCTTCAGGAGCATTTTCAGAGGATTCCCCCAGCACAGGGATTGATACTGTTCTTCCCTGTCAGCTGGCTTTCAGCCATCTCTCCTGCCACCAGCCAAAATTTGTCTCTAGTGCCACTTCAGCTAGTGCTCCAGTATCTGACGGTGGCACTGCCTTCTCAGTGGGGAGCAGAGACAGTCTCTTAGTTATCAGACCAAACTGGCAATGGCTTTGTGAAGCCTAGCCCCAAGTGGACAGGGGACAACCACAGCAACCTTTTCAAGCTGGCTTCAGCTGTGCCTGGAGGAGGGAGGATGGCACCAAGGGATCTCTCCCTGTTGAAATCTCCATGGTCAGCCAAGGCTGTAGAAGAAACCACGAGGAAAAGTAATTTTAACACTTCTTGCTCATCTCTCACTCACATACCCAAATATGTACCTGTAATGCAGCAGCAAACAGGGAAGCTCTTCTGCAGAGCATTTCCTTCTCCCTGCTGCTGTTTGTGCTGCTGTGCTTAATTTGCTGGAATCTGAGGAAAGGTGTGAGGCAGTATGCATCCTTCTGGATTTATGCAGCTTTGCTCCACAAATGCTGTGAAAATAGCAACAGGTTTTGTACCATATTTGCTTTGTTTACTGTTATGTGTGCTTTAAGTTCCCAGAACAATTCCACATGTATATTTTCCATCCTTCTTCATCTGGTGTGTCGCTTGCTCGGCATGGAAGCTGCAGGATTTGTGGGTAGTGTTCATGACTTGTGTGATTGTGGGATCCTAAGCAGGCATACTGAGAGGATTATAGCATAACTAAAACCTGGTCTACAAATCAGGAATAGACATACTTTTGGCTCCCATTACTATTGTGTTGCTGTAGCATAATTTTTCATGAGGAGAGGTTGTTTGCCAATCATTCAACCTTCAATTTGTAGACTCAAAGGTCTGCCTATTGTCTGTTCTATATCTCCTGACTTGCCAGCTTGATCTTTTAGGAGCTGGAGCTTATATAGGCATAGCCCTGGGGTTCTTTGGAGCAAATAAGGCTCCTCACATCCCCTGGGAAGGAGTAAAAGTTATGAATGAAAATATGTTCTCTTTTTGTTTTAGAAAGCACAAAGCTACTCACTTCGGTAGAGTGAGCGTGGTGACTCGGTGATGGAGGCGGTGCTCGTTGGCATCACACATGTGGAGCCATGGGGCAGGGAAGGGGGCTGGGTAGGAGTCCTGTGTCCTGCTGTGGCAGCACAGGAGTAGAGAGAGCTGTGCCCTCCTGAACTAACAGATAAAACTTCGTAGGTGTGTAGGCACACAGTTTGTGGTAACTGGGAATGGGGCTGCAGCCAGCCTCATCCCCAGTGGGTACAGCTGTGCAAAGCAGGTGAGCAGCACTGACAGCAATGAGCCATGGAGTGCCCAGGGGCACTGACCAACACCAAAGGGAACAGAAGGCACACAGGTGCAATGCATGTAAGGCGAAGGGTATAAAAGGTTGGGCTAAAGAACAAGAAGGGCAGATGCTTGAAGCCTTCTGAAGTGATTTGATGTTGCACTGTATGGGCAGATGCTTAAAGCCTTCTGAAATTACCTGGTGATGTTCTGTGTATCGTGAACGTCTCAACTGTGACATATGTCCGTGGTGTGGAGACTACTGGTGGCTTGTCCAGAAGAAAGGTGCCTCATCCTAGGGCTGAGGCTGTGATGTTACTGAGATGGAGAAGAGCTTGGGGACTAGTGGCAGCACGAACATCTCTGGGGTTCCCACCTCCAGCTACCAGCTGGAGCATGGACCTGTTACCTTCTCGTCTCCAGAGAGAAGCCCTTCTTGTGGCAGATTGCCATTTCTACCTACCCTACTGCTAAAGAGCTGTCTTTACTCTTACCACCTCAACTTTTCTGTTTTGTGTTACTGTTTACCTTCTTCGTGTTTTTATGGACTTAGTGTGCCTCTGTCTTCCTTGTCCTGAGTAGTGCTATTGCATGCTCAAAAAAAACCTGGCCACTATCAGCCTTCCTTTTCAGATTAAAAAGAGGGAAAATGTTACATTTTGATACTTTTATTTGAAATATGTTGCATACTTTGACATGAAATGTGGTTGTTTTGGATCAGGAAATACTTACTATCAGAATGAAAATTTTAGATATAATTTCTGAAACAATAGCAACAGCAAAAAATGTTTGGACTGAATTTGCACTGAAAATTTCAAATCTCCCCGTTTCTCACAAAACAGCAATTCCTTTATCTTTTGTCTGTTAAGAAAAGGCATGGAATCAGAAGGCAACACATAATATCATTGAGATTGCTCTCCTCTGCCATAAGCAAAGATGTAGGAGGACAGATGTCAATGGAATAAAAATTCTCTAGTCTATTTTTTTAACTAGTCATATTTTTTTCCCTTTTTTAAATGTCAGTCACCTCTTTACTGTGGGAAAGGAAAGGAGGGGAAACAAATACTGACTACTCAGCAAGTCTTCTCCTACTGTTTATTTATATTGGAAAAAAAAAAAACAACCAAAAATAGCAGTTCTGGTGTACCTTTTTTTTTTGCATATGGAACATTACATTTGCTGTCTTGAATTTTTCTAATAAAATTCTATTACTAAGCACATAATAAAGAGAAGTAGGAAAAAAACCATTCCTTTTGCTATTATGTGTGACTGTTGGCAAGTTTTGGAATTTGAGTTTCGTACTTCACAGTGATAGGCCATTGATACCATGTGTAGTTCCCTTTTTTTAGGAGGAGGTTTTATGAAGAATGAATTTGGTGTGACAAAAAAATGAACTTCATCCTTTGGTCAGTTAGTGCTGTTTTGATTTTAATTTTATGCCAGTGGAATCACTTTCTGGAAACTGAAGCAGGAGCAGCTGAGGAAAGCACTGCTGTGAAGCAAAGCCTAGTCTGGCTATACTAATTTAATCCACATTTTGTGATGATTGGGATGTTTTTAAATATGTTCTGTGAAGACTGATGATGAATTTTAAGCACATGCAGCTTGTGATCACATATTTTGTAAGTCCAAAACTGCAGAGCTGTGTTTTATTGCCTTGGCTGAGAGCATAGAAGGTGATGGAAGTTCTGGATATGTACTTACATATGTGAGGATATTATTTAGTTTTCATTTGTTGGGCAGAGATAGACTCAGTCTGAGCAAGAATGGGAGGGGTGGCTGCAGATCCAGAGGACTGTGGGAATGTGTTCACACACCTTGAAGAGAAGCTAAGGAGAAGGGTTGTGTATCTAAACCTTGGCTCCCATCCCTTCTCCACAGCAATAGTTTCTTTGAGCTTGTTTGATTATACTACTTTTGCTATATGTTCATACTACACTTGTTTAGTACTCTTATACAGATGGAGGCTCATAGTCTGCTCTTATTTTAATCTCATCAACAATATCACTATTTCATTCAGTGAAGTTGCTACAAATTGGTATAGGTGTAAATGAGAGTGAAATCTGACATGTTTCCAGTTGCTGAACTGGCTTTCAGCATGGTGTTACTCAAGCACTTGCAATTCCTGTAAGGTATGCGGTGTCTACAGGGCTGTTGCAATGTTACATGTTTGTGTTTGTACTTACTCTCACCTTCATTCAATTCTTCAATGAATTAATTTGTGTAGTTAAAGTGAACTGAGAAAAAACTCTTATAATCCTTTACAAAATACATAACATTTTCACTATAGACACATACAAGCACGTATATATTACATTCAGAGGCAGAGCAGTTTAACATTTTTAGAAATTCTTTCACCAGGCTTTGAAAATCTTAGCTCATGTGTGAAAGCTGGACTTCAAAGTACTCTCATCTCAGTGTGAATATGTAAATCCAGTTTTAGGCACCCATTTCTAAAAAATCTCAGACATAATTTTTCGGTGTGTACAGTATTCATATATACACATTCTCTGTGTGTGGTGCATGTGCTTATATTTGTAGGTGCTTTTGCATTAATATAAATTCAAGGAGAATTGGACAGTGAACTACAAAGTGGATTTCCTCTCATTTCGTCATAACAAAGCAGTGGAACAGGCATGAGAATGAAATGCTCAGCACAGATGCATCTCTCAGGATGTGCGTGATAGATATTTAAGGTGAACATAATTCATAGTTGTAACTGCATGTCTTTAGCTACAATGCTATGAGAAGTAGCTCTGGGTTTTTTGGGTGCAGTTAAGTTTTGTCCAGCCATTGTCCTAGCATGGAAAGTGGTGGTCTCTGCTGCTCCTCCCCTGTCTGGGCTAGCAGGAATGAAGGCAGCAAAGAGTCTGACAAGCATTGCAGGGGCAGTGGTCTAGGAAGAAAGACATAAGAGTCACCTTGGAGCAAGTCAAGAGGTTTAACTGAAGGGATTTTTGTGTTTCATGCTTCAGGATGTGACCAGGTGCATTACATAGTTCATCAGGTATTGCACCTATTTATGGCCTTGAAAGAATGTGTTAGATGTCCATGTTCAGCGAAAACATGACCACAGAACAGTCATCTGGCTTTTGCAATGAATTGAATGTAATGAATCACATTAGTGATTACTATCATGCAGTCCATTAATTGTGTGTTGCCATGGATTTCTGTAACTGGATTGTATTAAAAATATTTTTTTTTCAGTGGAAGTTTTTGCTTGTATTATGCCTTATTTTGGAAGAAAATTAGGAACTGGCTATATTGTACTTTTCAAGGTCTTGAAGTATTTATGGGATTGTCTCTTCAACTCTACATATTACTTGCAGGCTGAAAGTGTTGGATAAGAAAAGAAGTTACAGGGCAGAAGGAGAATGGTCTTAGGAAACTCAAACTGCTAGAATGAAAATAAGAAAAGGCATTTGTTTGATTTGAATTACAGTTACAGAAATCTCAAACATCATGTGACTAGCTTTTATTTGATGGTAAAGGCTGATTAAAATAAGCACTATTGAAAGTATTCAGAGATGCAAAGTTATTTTGAGATATTTCATTTGTGTAGTAGTTGAATCAGTACAGAAAAGCACCGTGAAGTGAACGAAGAATTCTACAATAAGTGGAATGTGGGAAAACAAATAAATTGCCCTGATTGAGCACTCTGGTTTTACTTAATAAATTTACAGATAGTATAAGGCAAGTCACTAATCTGTTGCTTAATTTTTGAAATACTTTACTTGAAATCTGGTCCTTGTCATTATCTCAGTTACATAGATACCCTGTTCCCTGTGGGACCAGCTGAGGGAATTTTGCTCAGCTAAGCTACTGATACTGTTCTAGAATAACTCATTGAGTAAACAATATTGTATTTTATGAAAATACAATATCCTGTATTTTCAAGAATTTCGACCGCCTGTTAGATAGGCAAAGTGGAAAGGCCTGGCTTTTCGTTCATTTATTTTCTGTGAATATCTTATCATTATCAGCATATTTGCATTGTTTGTACCAAAACTGATATCCTCAGTTGCAATATTTGATTTTACATTAACTAAGTAACAATAATTTTAGAATACATGGGGAGTTTTTTGTTAGAAATAATTTCTTGTGATATTTTAACCGAATACCTGTGGGCCATTCATAAGCACTGGTGTTTGGATGATCTAGGGTGTGATAGGTAAGAGGATGTGACACAGATTGTCAGTAAATCACTTGCTTAGGTTCAGCCTAGGTGATAGTCATGGGAAGATGGTAACTGCCTGGCAGATGTTGGGTGGCATTTATGATGCGATGTTTGTGCATTCAGTTCCTAGTGGAGAAGTGTTGAAAAACATCATTATTTGTTGGCAGTCAAAACAGAGAGGAGCTGGATAATGAACTAGCATATGGAGTGAAACAGTGTCTCAGCATTAGACATAGTCCCTTCAGCTCAAGGTTACAGCATACTGGTAAGAGTGCTGCCCAGATTTACTGAAGCTGTTTTGGGTAAGTCTGAGCTCACACTGTGCATTAAACCCTTCAGCTTTGGGCCTCTTGAGCACAGTCCTTGAGCTGACCTGTCTCTTATCAGCACTAATTAACCTGGCCATGATGCTGTGTACTGTGACAATGCATCTCCTGCTTGCACCTTACCAGTTCACATGACAGGCAGGACGAGTCTGCAGCTGTCAGTGTAGACCTGGCCTGAGGGACCTGCAGTCACTGTGAACTGAAGAGCAGGGAAAAGTTTTAAGTTAAAGTAGAATGTAAATGG
>VYZP01004361.1:0-23396 GCA_013400635.1 Hypocryptadius cinnamomeus | reverse complement strand
TACTCAGTCTGAGATCTAATTTTCTTTCAAAGTGCTACATTAAAGGGAAAGAGAATAAAGGTGATCTTTTAAAAACTTTTATTTGCCTAGTTAATAGAGCAACTGGTAGGGGGGAAAACAGAGATCTTGTGTATCTGCTTGATGCTCTGAAAATGAAATGTCGGACGAAATGACCTTACACTGAGATGGCATTTTACTTCATTTTACATAAGTTGTATCTTCTGTATCATCTCCCTTCTGTGACAATTTTTTTTATCCAGTTACTGAGCTACGCAATAGGTACTTCTTAGAAATGTCATTGCTTATACTGCTGAAGGAGAAACACGAAGTTCAAAAGTTTCATCTCATGCTACATAAGCCATCAAAAGTAATTTAAAAATTACTTTTTAAATTTATATTTAGGTCCTTTAAAATACTACTTACTGAGTATTCCTCCTTTTCTGAAGTGATCACAGGAGGGAAACCTGCTGTCTAGAATGAAATACATATACATTGGCTGGGCAGATATACTCTATGCATGAATTTTCTACCTCATGTCATACACTTTCCCATATGGGTCTGACACCTCCAAGAAAGCAAAAAAAGGAGGTTGTGAGGAGGAGACTGCAGATTCAATTTAGGATGAATATGTTCTGTTTTAAGAGTTGTGGTTTCTGAAATAAGAAAAAATGTTTGTCTGTTTCTGGGAAAACCATTGCCCTCTGGAAAGTATTTAAACAGCATTCAGTTAAGGCAGATAATCATTTAAGGAGAAATAAAATACACCCCCTGGGTTAGGAGAGAGTGGGCAGCTATTGGGATAGCGGTGGTAAAGCTACTCCAGCCTTCCCAGTGCAGCACCTCAGTTTATACCAAGCATCTTTTTGACACCGTGAGTTTGCTCTCTAATAGACTCACAGGCATTGTGTGGCACAGTGACCAGGGAGATCACAGGATGTAGGAGTGATTTACATGCCACAGCCTTTGAAATGAATGGCCACATAAATGATGGCATCTGTAGTTTTTTCCCATTAAAGGAGATAATACTGTTGTTGTTGTCATTATATTTGCTGTGTTGCTTTAATACAGGCATATGTGCACCAATCTGCTTAGACATTGCTTTTGGGTAGGTAGGAGCCCAAGCAAAGCTGTTCCTTTGTTAAACAGAATGGATGTACCTCAATCTGGGGCCTGAGGCATTCAGGCATGGAGGAGCTGTGATGCCCTCAGCTAAAGAGTAAATCAAGACACCTTAGGAAGTGTGAGGTTTCCAATTCTTCTTTCCAATTCTGCATTTGCAGATTTCCTGTGGATGATTTGGTGGAAATCCAGAATGAAGAGGGTTTATTTGTAATTGGGTTTGAAATTGCATCCTGAAAAATTAAGAGGATCAGCCTCACAAATCTTACTCACTGGGTTGGCTTTAGTGGAGTGTTCCTGCATTGGCACCTGTGTGAGCTGTGGGAAGAATGAACTGAACTGCGAGGGGCCTGCTCACTGCTCATTCTGCTCACATTCCTCATTCTGCTCACACTCCTCACACTGCTCACTCTGCTCACATTCCTCACTCTGCTCACGTTTCACACTGCTCACCCTGCTCACACTTCTCACACTGCTCACCCTCGTTCACACACACGTTTGGTTTATTCTCAGCTCACTCTTTCCAGGTTTCTGACTGTTCTCCTTACGGCCATTGCAGCTGATGGAGCTCTGCTACAAACATCAGCTTGGTTCCTGGTGTGCAGCCATGAAGTATGGTGTGAGCACCTTCTCTTTATAGTTTCTTCTGCATACAAGAGTGGCCACAGGCACAAAAAGCAAATAAGTTCTCAGACAAATTCTGTCTACATCAGTGCAATTTGTTCTTTTCCAATTGTCGTAGTACAACACTTAAGCCTGTACTTGGCTTAGTAAAACCTGCTCTGTATATCTGCTGATCATCTGTCTCTGCGACTTCTGGAGAAGAAAACACAGACTCTTGCTTTTACTCCTTAATACTGCATTTATAATGCATTGAGGTACATAAATCCCTGTGGGAATCCCTACATCAATTGTCTCTGTAGGAGCAGAGGGTGCTGGGCTTCTCCTGGCTTGCATCCTGGGGGAAGAGTTGAGCTCACCAGCCCTTGCTCACCAGCCTTGAGCAGGTGGAACAAGTCTCTGTGGACTTCAGAGGCAGCACTGCAAACAGCTAATTTAGGTGAGATTAATTACCCTTTTTATACTGGGTACTCAAAAGCATCCTAATCTGTACAGCTAAATGCAGGACTGCTGCTGAATATATTCTAATCTTGCTGGATATTTAATATATCATTATGTGTAATGACTGCCATTATTTGAGTTAAAATGGTGCTAAGACACTCAAATTTGGCATCTGTGCCTATCTTTGTTTTGGCATTTCCTATCTGTAGGATGCTTGGCTTTGCAAGCGTGAACTTCTTATTTATACCTTGGGATAATTAGCATTATAGTTCATAGGGGAACACAGCAGAATAAAGGATTGAACAGAAACTGTTACTTTTAATTAAAATAACAATCTAACTAATATTTTTCCTGTAGTTTTGCTTGCATTAATAATGTTGGTGGGCAAGGTTATTGGAGTATAATAGCAATTTATGTGTCGAAATGGCTAATCGAACATAAACAAGGCAGATTCAGTTAACACTACTAAAATAATTAGAGTTTTTTGAAGGAAAAAAGGACAAAAATCAATATGGAAGAAAAATATTTGCACCATCCAGAAGGGTTTGAAAAATTAAAGGGAAAAAAAATCTTTAGAAAAATGCACTTTCAAGTGTCTTTGAGAAATAGATCAGAAACAAAATAAACAGCCATTGAATGTTCAGAAGTTCAATGTTGTGAAACTGAAAATCTTTAGAAATAATTAAGGTGGATAAAATCTCCTTGCATTGCTAACAGTAGAAACAGAACTTTAATCACAGGAGTTAGGCTTGATGAGACAAAGATACCAGTGAGGGTGTCACAAATAAATCATTACGGGGCTGTGATCTTACTGTCACTCCAAAGACCAAAGTCTTAATTTTTTTAACTGGGAAATTTGTTTGCATGGGGGTTGCACAATTCTGCTGGATGGCTTTAGAATGTTCACTCACGCAAAGTAAGGAACATCTAGAAGCCTGAAAGTAAAATGAAACTCAGTGGCATAAATAAAAATATATTAGAGATACCTTAATAGGAATTTCTTCATCCCCACAACGACAATTTTGCCAAATTTTATATGGTAAATTCAGGAATGGTCTTAAAAAACTTAGTTGAAAATTGTGTGAGTTTGGTTTGGGTTTCTTTTAAGATAATATATTGGTCAAAATATATTTCATAGCAAATGTAATGCATACAGCTCAGGGAGTATGTTCCAAAGAAAATCTATTCAATCGAGAAGCATCAAAGCATTCAAGCAAGACCTTGAATGAGTTATTAAACAGTAAATAGTCTGGGAATGAAGGTAGAGAAATATATATGAAAGGGAAAGCAGTGAATGTGATGAGCCCTCTGCAGAAGCTGTTTTTTTCCCCCTGGCCTGTAATTTAGATATGAATTTATTCTGCAGTGAACATATTATTTATATCTCTGCTCACCACCTTTTTATCTCATGCTTTTGGGCTTGGATTGACTTTAATGGGAGCAAGGAACAAGACTTAGCATAAAATAAAGACGTCATCCTGAGAGAAAGGCCAGGGTTTGGCCTCTGTGAAGATCACGTCCTGAAATATAAAGGGTCATAACAGCTGCTGATTGCTTGCTGGAATTTCCCCTAAATTGTTGCCTTAAAATACTCTGAGTTTAAATGGAAAGTGTCATTTTTCCTCAAGTAAGCTATTTCTCTTTAGCCATTAATTGGAGAAAGAATACTGTGAGCCTCTGTGATTCTGCTCAACTTCTTCAGGTTATGTAGCAAATTTTAGTGGTTTTTTTTTTTTACAGTTCACTGATTTTTTTAGTGATACAGTATTTTCAGGTAATTATTTTAGCTGCTAAAGATCCTTTATAGTAAAGGTTTGCTATAAATCTACACATCCACAAATGCATAGGCCAGGAGAAAGAATATTGGTGAAAAGCATTTCATTCCTAGATTATCAATATAAATCCCAGTCAAGCCTTGTAATTAATTTAAAGCTTTAAAATGGGCATTTATCAGCCTATCCAGCCTTGTTGAGGAGTCTTTTTGTCCAACAGCCTAGGAGCAGGGGTTGAACTGAGGTCTCTTGTCTGCAGCATCCTTTTTATATTAGTTTTCTCTCTCTCTGTGAATTTTGAAGCCTTTGTTCTTGGTGGCCCATGTTTTTCTTTGTGGGCTCTTGGACACTGGAATTCATGATCATTGGTCTACAACTAACAACCTCAAATTTGGGGACTGGGTAAAAAAAAAGAATGTTAGTTGGAAAGGATTTTTAAATGGAAAAAGAAACTTCACCAGGAGGAGGAGGACAGGAAAAGAGAGAACTTTTTTTCAATGGACATTTCATTACTGCTGCATTTTCGCCTGGTAAGTAGACATATTTGTAGAATAGCAGTTTTCAGGTTCCAAGAACACACCATAATCAACCAATCTTAGCCCCCAAATAGCACAGGCCACATTTTACCTAAATGAGTTTAGGCTGAAATAGGACAGATCTTTTAGAAGAAAATCCTGTGAAGGATTTAGTGTCTAGTGGTGTGACATTTGTCAAAGAACTGGAAAGATGTTCCAGTGGTAAATCATCCTTCCTATAGAGAGTATACACCATATGTCTGAACGGATGCTCCTGATTCAGTTTCCAGTTCTTGGGTCTGTTTGTCAGACTGAAGAACCCTCTAAATCCAGTCTGTGTTTGACACTGTGTCTTGGACTGTGAGCAGAGACTTTTTGTTCTTAAATCTCTTGAACACCCTGACATTTTTCTCATGAACTGTGTTTTCCAACTCTTTCATGATTCTTTGATCTTTTTTCCTGAACTCTTTGACTACTGAATACCTGTGTTGAGCTGTGGGCATCAAAGCTGGACACAGCATTTCACATCCCATTCAGTATTTCCACATTAAAGGACTGCATTCATTCACCTAGCAGAACATCTTACCCAAATGCATGCTCAGCTGAAAACCCCTTGGTTTCCCCCAGTCCCTTCCAGATTTGCTGGTGCTCTTAACAGTGCGGTCTCTGCCTGCAGGAGTCTGTGTTAGTCGGTTGTGCTGGCTCCCAAAGCAATCCAATCCCCCCTGTACTGCAGGCTCTGTCTCCTCATCATTCAGCCACTTCTCTAATCTTTATCCCATCTGCCAACTTTATTAGTAACGATTTTCTGTTTTCTTACATATCAGGGATAAAACATAAGGAAGGGTAGGGCTAAGAATAGCTTTAGGATCCCACTGGAAACACATGTGCAAGAATAATTCCTTAAAGAATGAACAATAACTCACACTTTAATCCTTTTAATGTATGTCACATTGATTTTTATATCATTCAGGTTAATCAAAACATCATATTGTAAGCACCATCTAAAGCAGCTTTTGGAAGTCTATTGTGCCATCATTGTTACTTTTAGCAACTTGAAGCCCCATAAAAAATCAAATTAGTTTGACAAAATCTGCTTGCTATGAGCCTGTGTTGATTGGCAGTAATTATATTAGCCATCTTTATTTCCTTATTAATCAAGTCCCTCTCAGCCATTTCATTATTTTCTCTACGATCAGTCAGGCTCACAAGCTTTAATTACCTGAGCTGCCTCGGTTACCTGCTGAAAATACTGGTAGAACAGGAGGTTTTTTCTGGTTATCTGAAAGTTTATGTCCTCACATATGAAGAACAGTGCCAATGGCACAAGGATCTCTTAAAATTCCTGATGGCATGCAGAGAAGTTTATTTAAAATGATGAAAATAAAGAAGGAGAATATGTAGCATTTTTGGTTACAGAACATTAGCAAACAGGGCACATTGCAGGCAGGTTGAAAGATAGTATGTGGCTTATGTGGAAAACAATTTTCTGGTTCCAGAAGATTTTAACATCCATTTGGAAATATGAGAAACTTGATAAGTGGGAAAATGTTACATGAAAATAGCATTTGTAAGTTACTACTTTCTGAGCATTTTTACACTTATCTCTGGGCCTGTCAATCAATATTTTTTTCTCAGTCAGTCATCAAAAATATAAACAAATTAGAAAATTGCTGAAGTTTTCTGCCAGAGTATCTTCAGTAGAATCCCTTGCTTATATATGCATCCAATTTTTAAAATAACAATGTCTCACTCCAAATTCGAAACTCTTCTTGTTCTCCAACATAAGTAAGAAATGCAGCTGCAGTTATTCATTATTCACAGATGCAGATTTTCAAACCCAGTATCCTCAAAGAGAGATCCCACTTTGTTCTGCCTCTGCTGGCCAGTGCCCTGATCAGCTGGAAGGTGTTGGCAGGGCTCTCTGACAGGGGCACACACAAGGGTCCTGCAGGTTTTGGAGCTCAGCATCCCACAGGGTGGCCCGTGCTCATGCTGGCTGTCTCTGGCAGGGGTACCAGGGATGTGCAGGTCCCACACCAGCACAGGGAGGCAGTGCTTGGTCTGAGCAGATGCACAGCTGGGAGCTCACTGCTTTACTGGAGACTGCAAACACAGAGGGAAGATAGCCAAGGGCAGGACCTTGGACAGTGTGTGCTGATCCTCTTGCAGGCTGACAGGAATGAGGGTAAAAACATGAGAAAGCTTTGCTGCTCTTTCCCCCAAACTGCGTAGTCATGTACTGAAAAGTGCCCCTGCCCTGGCTGTCCTCACCTGGCCACCCACTGTCCCAGCCAGGGACAGGACAGTCACCTTAAGTCTGCAGCCACAGCACAAAGGTGAGGCTGGATCAAGCCCAGGCAGGAAATTGAGGGGTTTTTTTTCACATCACAGGAGAGATGGTCACAATACACAGAGTATCACCATACAATTTCAGAAGGCTTCAACCCACGCAGAGTAACACCAAACCACTTCAGAAGGCTGCAAGCATCTGCCCTTCTTGTTCTTCAGCCCAACCTTTTATCCCCTCATGTTGATGCACTGCACCTGTGTGCCCTCTGCTCCCTTTGGTGGTTGCTCAGTGCCCCTGGGCACTCCATGGCTCATTGCTGTCAGTGCTGCTCACCTGCTGCTCACAGCTGCACCCACTGGGGATGAGGCTCTGCCACAGCCCCACTCCCAGTCAACACAAAGTGTGTACCTACATTTTCAGACTCTTTGGTGTAATGTTTCCACCTGTGAGTTGGTGCCTGAATCCACCCAGTGGGAGAGCAAACCCTGGTGTGCTGCCTGGGAGGAAATGCAGAAGCAAATGCTGTGAGTGCATCATCTCCCTTTGTTCTTTTTATCATGCTGTGCTTTGTAGGTAGAGGTTTTCATCTTGGTCTTGATTCATTTCCAAAGGAAACTGAATATCAATAAAATAGCTACCCAAGTCCATTTCAAAAGCCCATGGGGACACCACTATTGCTGTGGTTTCTGGAAGCCCTGCTGCTGCCAGAGGACACCTGCACAGAGGGACTGGGAAACAGTGCTTCACTGGGAGTGCCAAGCAGTCAGGAAATAGGTGGTGGAAAGAAAATTGGCTTTCTAGACTCCTCCACCTTTTACAATACCCACTGCTGCAGTCAATGCAGTATTTTCTTAATGCCTGAACCCTCATGCAGTTTTAGGATGTCTGAGCTGGAGGAAGGTGCTGCCCTCATGTTACATATTTGCTTGTATTTTTCCTTAGCGGATTGCAGTTTTCCTCTTGTGCAACAACCAGCTAAGCAATGTTGTACATGGGGATTCATCATGCCACCCTCATCCACAAAACTCTGCAGGTCTCCCAGCGGAAAAAAAAATTACTCAGCCAAAGCATGGGAGCACAGTAGTGTTAATTAATGGATCAATTATAATCTATGCAATAAGTGCATTTCAATGCTCTGGCACTCATAGATGTGAAAATATTCATTATTGAATCCATACCAGCAATGAAGATATTGAGCTTTAAAAAAACAGAAAAATGGTTCTATTTTTTACTCTCAGAGATCTAAAACCTTAGTTTTATAGTATCCTTACTGAAAAGACATCCTTCTAAAACCTCAATCCTTGGTCTTGACCTCACGGCTGATATAAGTAACCTGCTGTGCTCCCCTTGAACATCACCTTGGCTGTGTTAGCTTGTGTGTGAGCAAACAGTTGGTCAAAGTTAGAGGAGGAAAAACACTCTCAAATCAAAATCACATATTGGAAGTCAGGATGTGGTGTTCTCTTTGTGGCAGGGGATCTTATTGCTGCTTCCTGACCTGTGTCACTGCCACTCTTCAGCAACTGTGACTTAACCATGACAGTGAAGAATCCTTCTTGCTTAGAAAAGAGATTTTATCATGAGGAGGCTGATTTACAGTGCAAGATCATCGTGCTTTTCCTTGTACTAAACATTCACGTGTGTATATTTTTAGACACTTTAATTTTAAAATGTTCATTCTTATCTGAAACCAAGTTTTAACTTCTTGTTATTTCTTAGGTTTTCTCGTATCACGCCCATTATTTTTTATCTTATAAATAAAACGTGTTTAGGGACAGACGTTTGCACAGATGGTATATCTTAATAGGCTTCGTACCAGCCTGGTATTAGATACTGTTGCCCATAATAGTTAATTTTCAGTTTTGAAATTCAGAATTTCAATGTCATTCCAATGACCAGCCATAACATTTTGTTATGGCTGGTCATTGGAATAACATTGGAATCCTGTAAAGTTTGTTAATATACTCACTGCTCTTTAAACTAGATTTACTGCTTATGTCATTTGGGGGTTTAGGTTACCTACTTGACATTTATCTGAGCACAGCTCAAAATGTGCAAATTTTGTATTCCTAAAGTAAAATGTTCTGAGAACTCTCAGGTTCACTACAGCTGTATATGAACACAGCATTTTCCTTTGCATCTCAAGTGAAGTCAGTATTCGTGCAAAATACTGTTACAGTGCCGATCCAACAGCATTGGAAACCCGTTTTTGGTTTGGATTTCCAGCACCATTCCCTGTATCCCCCATCCTCTGGCTCACAGGCTGGCACAGCTAGAGGAGTCTGTCTTGCACATCTAGATTTTGCTGGGGGCTAAAGGAAAAGATGCTGCTGTGTTTGTATCCTGATTCCCATTGCTGTCAAGCAAGTATTTCTTCCACTCCATAAATATTCAGAAGCAGAGGGAAACTTCTTTGCTTTGAAATTATTTGTCAAGTTATCAAAATTTACAGAAAGTACGAAAAGATTTTTTAGAGGAAGTCTTCTGCATAATTCACCCATCTAATTTCTTATCAGATCTGCCCTACCAAATCTTTCTGCTGACTCAGGCTGGTGTGATCATGTACTCCTATCAAATGTTTACAAAACCTACATTTTCAGTTTGTTGCAGGCAAATGTAGAGAGTATATTGCATTTTATAGAGAGATAGATTGCTGCTGTAAGAAAGGGAAATAAATTTCTCAGTGATTTGTCTTCATTGCCTATAAAAATGGTTTATTTGGCTTGATCAAATTCTCTCTGGAACCAAATCCAGTCCATTTTACTGACTTGTTGCTGCAAACGAATCTGATGAAGTTACCTGTGTAAATGGTAGACATGAAGGACTTGGCCATGGATACCCAGAAGACCCATGATAATTTAATAGCCCTGGGTAGTTTCCATCTTCCCCTTCTCTTTTATCTCCTACAAACACCTGTGTGCTCATGTTTTGTGCTGATGGGTAAGATATCCCTTCTTTGGCAGCATTTGCTGGGTTTGGGTGGTGGATGGCTCATGGAGAGCAGAATTCCACAGGCAGCAAGTGGGATCTGACAGCAACCTTCAGGTCCACAAGGCCAAGCAGTGTTTGCTTGCATTTGTTTACATAAGTGCCTGCTCCCACAAATGAGGTCAGAGCAATGACTCTGGGGTCCTCACATTCACTGGTGTGGAAACTGGGCTTGCAGCATTCTCCAAGCAATTCTTGTTCAGGAACCCCCACATTTTTTACCAAGATATCTAATAAAATTAATACATTGTAAGGTTAAATGATCAATAAATAATAATTTTTTTTTTCTTACCAGCTTCTCTGGGAACCAGTATAATACTTCCTTGCAGGCCAGACCTTGAAAAGCTGCATTTGATTTTATTAGGTGAGATTGTATCATTTAGATCCCCCAGATGGGCATCTTTCTACGATTTTTTACCTGATTGTGGTGACTCAACAATCAAAAGGCGTGGAAAATTTTGTTAAGAAGGTCTCTTCTCTGAGGAGGCTGGAGGAGGCTGTGTGTTGGAGGAGAAAGGGATGGAGAGTCACAGCTTCATGACCAGAGCCCTCAGACATCTTCAGGCTGGTGGCACTGCACCCCAGCTTCATTCGTGGCAGACCTGCAAACAAGGAGCAGTGCACCTCAGTGTCACATTTTGTGTGGATGAGAGCATGGCATGTGGGGCTGATTCCTCTCCTTGTGTGTGAGCCAGTGCAGGCAGGCACAAAAATGGCCCCAGACCACGGATGAAATGCAAAGAATAAATTTATTTACTTTTCCTCACCAACCAGGGGATCCCGGAAGCAGATGCTGCAATTCTGGAAAATGCTACATATGCAGTTAGTATTTTTTTAACCTCTGGTTCACCTTCCTCCTACTTAGTGTTCAAGTCCTGCTGCCAATAGAGCTAATTGAATAGAAACCTGTGATGAAAATTAAACATTCAAAGCACGTGCTGGTCACAGCAAAATAGCCATTACTGTTAATGGAGTTGCCTGAGCATACTGAGTGAAGGATTCACCACTTTGCTTTTAATTCCATGTCATTTAGAATGAATGAATGAATAGGAGTGTGTGTATCTGGGCTTGTTTCCTTCCTTCTAATGTACAGAAGATCAAATCCTAATTAAGGGGAAATAATTATCAGTCCATCCTCTCACAGTTCTCCTTCCTGTGTTCCACTGAAATGGTTCTGAGTGTGTATAGGTGGAGTCAAAGATTAGCAGTGATTTGTGTCCAAATTCTGACTTTTAATATTGCAGCAGCACTGACAGACTCATAGAACAGTAAATATAATGGCTCTATAATTAGGCTGGTTTGTAAACAAATACTACTCTTCAGTTGATAGTGCAAAATGCTCTTCTGCACCATTCATCAAACAAACACTTATTTGGGCATATAATTTGAAAAATGCGGGTTATTTAGTGGACTGAGATTTCTTGTCACACCAGAGTATGATGTTAATTTGCTGCTGTCTGACTAGTTTGTGCCTTCAGATGACTTCTGGCAGTGAGTGGAAAATGAGGTGCCTGAGGGACACCAGGGAGGGTGCCTCTGCAGGTGCCATGTCCCCATTAGGACACCCTGTTTGCACAGTGCAATGCTCCTGCCACCTGTCCCGGGGCTCACAGGCCTGCCTGAGCCTGTGAGTGCTGCACTCCTTCCATCTTCAGTCCTCTTGCTTCTCACTGGCAAATCCAATCCCAGCCTGAAGCAAAGCTGAGACGCGTGGGTGCCTCTCCCTCCCTCAGGGGAGCGTGGACACGTGGGTTCCTCTCTCCTCCTGCCTCTCAGGGAGCATGGACACAGCCATAGCATCTCATTCTGTCCATGTTTACATCCTGGGGCAGCACTGCCTTCAGCTGCCTGCTCCAGGATGAGTGCTTGAAGTAAAAGAGATTTACAGCTCTCACAGCTTTAGGAAGATTGTGCTGTAGCAGGAGCATCAACATATGAAGCATCTCTTGTCTTGTATTCACTGTACTGGAAGAGTACAAATTGCTCTGAAAAATCACTTTAAGATAATGGATTCCCACTGACAATTGTATATGCCAGTTTTAATGAATGTTTGTCAGTGAGCTGGAAAGGATTTGGAAGGAGATCTGTGCAGTGTGGGCCCCTTTAAAGCAGCATCAGCAGGGGTTTTTGCATGTCCCCAAATGGAATCAGGGTAACCAGAATGACTTTTTCCAGCCTGGAGTGTGGCAGTGGCATTTCTCTTACAAGAGGAAAGTTGTTTATTGTTTTAGGAGAACAAGGGTCAGACTTCCTGGAAGAAGAGAGGTGTCAGATCTACAGAATTTCTTCGAGAAACTTCTAAGAAAAGCAGAGGGGGAGAAAGCTAACATTGCCCCTTAAAATGTTGTAGATGGCAGTTCATGGCAGAAAAGATTCAGCTTGGTTCTCAAGTTGCAGTGAGAGTTTGCAAGGTACAGGATTATGAAAGGAAGTTTGCTTTTGTACTTTGTGAAATGAGCATATTTAAAATAGAAAGAAAAACTTGAAATGCCACAGACCATGAAATGAAAATTTCAAATGCTATTTCAGGACAGAATTATGCATTGGATGCTGTGCAGCCTGGCAATTGTGCTGCAGTCCTAAGTCCCACAGCAGGACACCTGCTCTGGCCACAGCATTTCTGGCCTTCTTCAGTGAGCAAAGCTGTTTTGACTTGTGCCACTGGCTTAGTGACCAAGCCAAAGAAGCCTGCAAGTGTATCACCATGATAGCAGGGGAGCATTACAGTGCTTTTGATATTTCATTATTTAGGAAACCCTGAGAAGACTGGAAATGCAGTCTTCTGGGTGGCCCCCCAAAAAAGAAGGGTGTGTAGTCAGCAGGTTAGCATGGGGCTGTGCGATGTGTTGGCTCACGTGGAAAGGTGAGCAGTGTGGGGCCCTGCAGGATTTCAGTCCTCATACCTGCTGACAGCTGTCTGTAGCTGTGTGTACAGCATGTTTTTGTGTCAGCTGGCCCAGGAAAAGAGCATCTTACACTCATGTACCTCAGTGCCTTTAACTTGTCTACTGCTGGCACGAAAGCCATTAAACAAGATCTTAATTAAAAATTACCATTGTCTGAAGGTTATTATCCTTATGTGAAATTCCTTCAGTCTCAGCTGTCTTGCACTTTTTGAGTTAAATGGTCTCTCTGGAAGAATTAGAAAGAGATGTGAGCAAAATCTCTGTGGGAGCACTTTGAAGGCAAGAGCATTTCCTCCCAGTGAGAGTCATGCAGAAGACAACAGGCCATGTCACAGAGCAGGGTATGCATTTGCCACTGCACTTTAAGTCATTGCTAAAAGATTTTTTTATAGTTTAATTTCCATAATATCTAAGTGCCTCACAATCCTGGTTCATCATCATCCCCACGTGGTGAAAAGCAGAGCAGGTTCTATGTAGATGTAGTCAGCAAGATGTAGAGGACTAGAAAACTGCCAGACTAAAGGTAGGTTGATGTAGTATTTAACCATGTTGTGTTCTTCAGCCTAAGAGAACTCTCTAAGGTCAGGTGGGATGGTCAGGCCACAGCAAGGAGCTGATCCAGGTTCGCAGAGCCCTCGACCAGCTCCTGGATTATCGTGGGGCCAAAGCAGACAAGTTTAGAAATGCAGTGGATGTGTGATCCTTAACCTGGTTTGATACAACAAATATAGAAAAGATGGAACTTGGGTGCAACCTTTGATTTCATGATGTTGTGATCAGAATTTTTAGTACTTTTGATCTGTGCTGGTAACACAAGGATGGTATTTCAGAGATGCGAAACAGCAGGCAAAGTTTCTTATTTTCAAGCCATGTTTTATTCTTAATCAAAGCAAGAACAAATAGACCATCAAAATTCCTACTCTGCAGCATCTGAGAAGAGAAACTGGAATGAATGGTGTTCTGGTGATGAATAGGCCTATTACCTTGTAAATTGTACTGTATAGTACCACTTGTAACAATACAAGATGTTGCTGCATTTTTTTTTTATTATTTATCGCATAGTATGATATTTTAGTTCTCATTCTAGTGGCAATATGGACAGGAAGACATATATCTGACGTTAATTGAAGTTAAAGTTGAAAAGTTGGTTTCAGATAACCACCTCCAAAAGAACAATGCTCTATATAAGTAATAATAATAATAGTCTAGAAGGTACACTTTCTGATATCAAGTTTGAAAAACTCCAGTTAAAGATCTTTGTCTCTCTGGGTTCATCCCTAGATACAAACAGTGGAGGATTTTCAGGACTGTGAAGTTGGGATAAAAACTGATGATCTAAGCAAAAGTTTTGTCAATCCTAAACTGCTTGCATACTCTCTGTTATGGGATGCAATTGTTACAAATAATTCCAGAAAGGAGCACTAAATAATTCTTTCTATAGGTAAGTGAGTAGTATTTTTGGTCCACTTATGTCATGTGGGTGTGAGGTAGAACCAGTTAATTCACTGCATTTAGTGTAGGGAAAAAATTAGTACACTGAACAAAATAGCTAAATTCAACTAATTTCTTTCATCAGAAAGATGGGGTTTCTGCTCCTTCAGAAAATAAACCTTGCAAAACTATTTCTTTGTATGGAATCATAATCATGGAATGAAGTCGCATCTACAGGAGGTCACAGAGAAAATGTCCCACTGGATATCATGGCTCTCTGCTCAACCTCACAGTGGTTCTTAGGCACTAAAAAATTCTCTGAATGGGCCTCCAGCCCCCGTGGTGGCTGGCAGCTGTCTCATGAACTTCCTCCTCAGCTGTATCACCTTCTGTCTGAGAAGGAGCTGGCTTAGTGTCCTCACTGCTCAGTTCATATGTTGATAAGTGCCCTTCTAATATATATATATATATTTAGTATAAATCTGTTAGCAATACACTCAAACCTGTTTGTTCTCTGTGTCCTCATCTTGAACCTTGCTCTTTTTCTGCTCTGACAATAAATTCTCTCCTCTACTGTATTTATACTGAATAATCATCAGCTTTCTTCTGCCCATTGCTACCCAATGTGTTTTTATTCTCTTCTTATATGTCAAACACTTATCCTCCACAACACCATAAATGCCCCATCTCTGTTCTTGCTCCACTCTCAGATCATCTTTCTTAAACATTGCAAGCAGTGCTGCATTTTCATACTCAAGACTGTAGGGGAGGCCTCATAATTTCCTGTACAATACTGTTAAACTTTCCCCATCTCTGTGGAAATACTTCTTGCATGTTCTAGTATCTTTTTTTCATTTCTGCCTCTTGGAGGTTGGCAGTGATTCTGTGGTCAGCCAGTGCTTCTGGATATCTAGAACCATCTGTCTAGACAGCAAGGTGTCTGTCCCTTAGCAGTTCCAGATGATGAGCTCCCTGCTTATGCCAGAAATACTCCTTATTAATCCTTAGCTGTATGGCCTTGCACTTTGCACAATTGATTTCCATCCATTTCTATTAATTCAGACCTCAAGGTCATCTGCTTATTACTGTGTGCAATCCCAGTTCTCCTCTGAATTGACAGAATTCCTCCTAACTAGGTATCATCAGCAAAGTATTACCACCCTCTTGCTTTTGCTTACAGTCTTTAATCAAATTGATCACCAGAATGAATCTTTTAGGAAATCTGGTAACCCAGAGGGCTGCTCTCAGATTTCATTGGAAAGGCCCCACTTGCATCTGCTGTAATTTATCTGTATTTTTTGAGATACCACTGTCTGTTTTGTGGTAGCAAACCTTATTCCCTCTTCTGGTTTCCCCTGCAGAAAATGTGCCCTTTAAATAAATACTTAGACTCTGTTGTAACTTTTAATTTCACTGTAAATATGAAGATTGACTTAAAGTCAACACCTTTTGCCATAAATAGAGTTCATTTCATGATAAGTAAATTATTAACTTTTTCCTAATTAATTGTTGGCTGCTTGCCAAATTAGTTCAGTCACAATATGTATTATTTAGCATGATTCCAATCAAATTATTAGCATGGCAACCAATTGAAAACACTCAAATATTAAAACTTTGGCAGACTACAGCTTCCATTTGGAGGCGGGTCAGAGTAAAGCTGCAGCAACTTAAAACAGTGTTTTTTCCATACTTAAGAAAATCACTTATAGTTAGTACTTATAATACTTATAGTTTTTTCCATACTTATGTTAGCACCATTTGTTGCCCAGGACTGATGCCATCCTCAGAAATTATGATCTAAGTCTGCAAGTGGGTAAAGCTCAGTCCTGGAGTAAGTGGCTTCAGTGACATTGCCTTAAGGGTGAGTTCAGCCTTACCCTTAGGTACACAGAGTACTTCCAGCATGATGTAGTAAGCCACGTGTGTTTGTGCAATAATGAATGAGGTCAGCAGGTTGACTTCTGATTAATGATTGACTTCTGGTTAATAAAAAAACCAAATTAAATTGGTACATCTTAATTTCTTTATTTGAAAATAGTAGTTTGATTAGGCTTGGAACAAGACCCTTTCAGTCTGGTGCTGGTAAATGCAGGGCTTTCCTTTCCCTGCTTCACTCCCACACTTTGAACTCTGACCCTGGCATTCTTGCTCATACTCCTATAGGGCATGGATGAGGCATCTGACTGCATGTTTTTAGTGATGGGTGTCTTTCAGCTTCTGGAGAGAGTGCTGTGTTTTCCAGGCTGTCCCACTGGCAGCAAGGCTGGCACATGGAATTGCGCAGCATCCCCCTCCAGCAAGGCTCAGCACTGCCTCACGCACTGCTTGGGCAGGGTGGTGTGACCTTGGCTTGTTTCTCTGTCACCATCTGGACACAGGGGCTGCTGTGCAGTGCAGGCAAAGGATTTCACCTGTAACCAAAACCTTTTAGTGCTTGGACCTGTCTGTGAGACTTGCCACAATCACTGTTGTTTCATTTTCCCATCATCCCAGAGCATTTAGAAAAGGTAATGATGAAAGAGGATTAGTGTAGGGGAGGCATTGTTGGTGCTGATGAGACAGTTACAGTCATTGGGTTTTTTTACTTTTGCACGTCACACTAGAGGACAGCACGGAAGGAATGCTATGTACCAGCTATGGATTTGCATTTTCCTGTAATCATATAATCCTTTAGGTTGGAAAAGACCTTTAAGAACTCAACTGTTAACCCAACACTGCCAAGTCCACCACTAAACCATGTCCCTAAGTGCTACAACTACACACCTTTTAATACCTCCAGGACTGTTGACTCCACTGCACTGCTTTCCTGGGCAGCCTGTGCCAATTCCTGGCAACTCCTTCAATGAAGAAATTTTACCTAATATCCAGTCTAAACTTCCCCTGGTGTAACTTGAGGACATTTCCTTTTGTCTTGTCACTTTTAGTTGAGAGAAGAGACTGACCTCCCACCTGGCCACAACCTCCTTTCAGGTAGTAATAAAGTGTCCCCTGAGCCTCCTTTTCTCCAGGCTGAACACCTTCATCTCCCTCAGCCACCACTCAGCCAACCTGTGCTCCAGAGCCTTCCCCGTCTTCATTGCCCTTTCCTGGATACATTCCAGCACCTTCATGTGTAGTGAAGGGTCCAGAACTGCACAGAGTGCCCGAGGTGTGGCCTCACCAGTGCTGAGTGCAGGGGTCACTGCCCTGGTCCTGCTGGCCACCCTGTTTCTGGTACAAGCAGCCTGCCTGGGGAGAGGTGTGCTGAGTGTAATGCCACTTACAAACTCACACTTTAATTGCCACTTACCATGAAAGGATGGTGAAATCTGAGCAAAGTTTGGCACCACAAGGTGTCTAGAGGAATCAGAAATTGTTTGGAAACAGTATCCTGAGCTCATTGCTAAAATGGGGGCTGTGCTCCTGCAATGCAGGAGATGTCACTGCGGGAATCAACTGTCTCTGGAGGAGAGGACCTGGCATGCACTGGATCTTGAGTTTTTCCTTGACCACGTTTTCATGTGACATATTGTCTAATTTTATATTTTAGCTGTGATGCCACATAGGCTTTTCTTTTCGGTTGAGTAAATCTAAATCTGAATAAACAGACTAAACCACTGAGACCATTTTTTGGCTGTAGTAATCTCTGCATGCAGCAGCTGCCTGTCAGAGTTGCAGTGTAGAACCTAGAGGCTTTGTGCTGTTCTGTGAGTAGATCTATTGCAAAGCTGAATCATTAAAAATGCCATCAGTTCAAATGAAGCAAAGAACATCCTGAAGAGCTGCATTCTGGTCTCTGCTGCCTCAGGGCTGTCTCATAGTCACACACTGTCCCAGTGTCTCTGAGCTCTGGTTTTCACCCCAAAGTGAACCCTTTGATGTCCACTGGCATAACGAGACCTACCCCTGCAGCTGAGGTGACTGCCCATGGTGTGAGCCTGTGCTGATGGACAGTGGTGCTCCCCTCACCTTGCACACCAGGGCACAGTGGCTGTGCACCTCCGGGAAGGAAGTTAAGGCTGGCAGAAGTAGATGACTTCATGCTTTCTACTGAAGAGATCTTTCTGCACAGCAGAGATTGGATGAATTGCATCCTCAAAGTGTATTTCCCTGGGTTCCCTGTTGACTGTGTGAATTCCTGTAGATTTACCTGGTTTAGTGATAGACGTGGTAGTGCTGGGTTAACAGTTGGAGCTGATGATCTTAAAGGTTTTTTACAACCTAGGTGATTCTATGGTTTTATTATTCTAGAATCATAGAATTGGGTTAGGTGAAAATACCTGCTTTGTATTAGCACTGGGGTTGTGATAGAAATATGGCTTACATGTGTCTTTTCAAGTACAAATTACAAACTTTTCAGGGCAATGTCCATCTCTTAGAGCCCATCTAAGCACCTAGCATAATGGGTCCCTGAGCTTATCTGATGTCTTAAAGGGTCACTGTACTGTATCTCTACCTATTTTGTCACTACTCCATGAAGGTTATTCTTTTCATAATGTGATCAGTAGAAGACATGGTGTATTATCATTCTGTTAATAAACATGTCAGTCTTTAGTTATGAAGAAGTTAGGTTTAAAATTTTTAGCAAATGTTTTTTTAAACTAATGTACTGCAGTGGTCCCTTTTTAGTTAGCCACTGTAGCATACATTAAATGTCAAAGTGCTTTAGACTGTACAACACAATATGTCAGCATTGTGCAGCAGCTGAATGCTAGATACATTTTAGATGCCCAGCAAAGGAAGAGAGATGCTACGTTGTTGGGAATTCTTCCTGACTTTCAATCAAATACCTGATTTGCAATGCCAAACACAAACTGCATTTCATTTAAAAATGCTGCTAGGTAGTCCTTGATTGAACACTCTGAACCTGATCAGAATCTAATTTGGGTTTGCATTGCAAAAGACACTTACATTAGCACCTCTAGCAGATCAATAACAGGTTTTAATGCATACTAATAAAAAAGGTCCTAATTCCAAATACAGCTTTAAGTTTTGCAAGAGCAACATAGTTCTTGCTAATCAAATCTTTGTTGAACAAGAAGCAATGAAATGGAGTACTGTTTTCAAACAAATGTCTCAGAATTACACTAACTAAATGCCACAAAAGGAAACCACTCTAATCTATTTTTCACAGTTGTGAGTGCAATTAAATCACCCATTTTAGGGGAAAATGCTTGTTCATGGGGGAATCTTGACTTCTTCCTGATGGTTAGTGTGCCTGCTCTCAGTGTGTGTTGCAGTAAAAAGTTTCCCTTTATGACAATAAAAACCATCATCATCAGTAGAGCTAAGAAAATATAGAAGAAATTATGTCCATACATGATTTCTCATATAGCAAATAGAGTATTGACTGGCAGAATGATTTTGCTCTAAGGATTTGCCATGGTTGTACAAACTCCATATTTAGCTAATTGATAATGAAGACAACCCTTTGTCTCTCTTCCATTGTACCCCAGCCAATGCTTCACTGGCAGACTGGAGCCCTAGGAGTCTGCTGCAATAATAACTGTCAATTTACTAATAATATTTTAATTCAAAATTCTATATAGACAGGATGCAATTTGATTTTCCAGGATTTATTCTTATTTTCTCCATTACTGTGTTAATTACATTACTGGATTTGGTGAGCGAAGACTCGGTGTGTCTCCCAGATCTCAGCAAAACTCAAGAAATTGATCTTGGCGGCTTGTGCAGCGCTGCAGGTGATGCACTGCGTGGGAGGCAGAGGAAGATTTTATTGATCCAGTAATGTCATTCTCCATACTTCTGTCCTCCCACTGAACTGACTGTTCCATCTCTGCTGCAATAATTTACGTGTTGCAGAGCCACACTTCTCTCTCTGATGCAACACCAGCCTCTCAAAGATGCTCATGACCTCCCTTCACTTTACTGAACCACATCTATTTCTTGGGATTTGTATTCTGATTCTGTTGTGGCTGGTTGAGGTTTTGGCAGTTTTCTTGTGGGCATATGTTTGTACTCACTCAAAGTATTGAGATCATTTTTCCTGGGCCTGCAGGAAGAATGGCACCTGTATGGTTTGTCATAAAAGACACCAAACGTATAAGTCTGGATTTGTTCACCAAAGCAAACAAAATGTCTAGAATGCCTGGGGATATATTCATAATATATAGGAGGAGGCAGTCTTTGTGAATATAAATCAAAATTTATATTCTGGAGTCCCTGCTTCTATAGTTTAGGCTTTTTCATTTTATGGAAAAAGCTACAGTGATTTTCCATTAACAAGGCAAAATTATTTCTGCAATTACATAATTAAACCTCACAGCACAGTTGTGTTTCCATAGACAGGGGCTATGGTGAGTGGAAGGCTCGTGTCTGAACTGGGGAGTGACAGTCTGGAGTTGCTGGGACACAACCTCCAGAGCTTCCATTTCATCTCATGGAGGTTTCTGTTGTGAAAGAGGAGTTGGAATATGGGATGACATGGGTTTAAAACGCCCAGAAACTTCCCTTCAGAAGTAATGACATGTTCTCCCTAATGCTGTACCAAGAAAACAAGTGCTGAGCTTCTGTGTTATCCTAATGTGGTCCCTCTGTGAGTGCTCTCCTTCCCGAACTAAACACCCCTTCCCTCTGCAGCTGGCACTGGAGGAAGGGCTGCTAGCACTGTTTTCAGATAAAAATGATGCTCAGCTCTTGGCTAGCTCCTTCATGGCATCACTGTGAAAGGCATCACCATGGCAGGCATCACCATGATGCTTGCATGGCATCACCACCAGAAAAGGTCTGTGCAGCTGATGGGACAAAAGGAGCACACAAGGTCCTCCAGCCAGGGAAGCTGCTGACACGTGAAAGAGAGAAAGAAGTGGTGCCTGGAGAAGGCATTCCTCAGGTCTACTTTGGTCTCCCTCCTGACAGGTTGAAGTTACAGTTCCCATGCACAGTTCCACTGGAATGTGGGGAGCTTTTGTAACAGGACAAGCAGACAGGGAGGTGTATGGATTTCCCTAACCATGGTCCTTGGCAGTGCTGCATTACAGTCACACCTGAAGTGTCCACTCGTCTCTACATTTCACTTGCCAGACTGTAGGGCACTTGCTATTGTGGGATTTGTTCTTCACACGTGTACTTTTTGTCATTCTACCTTAATAAACACAACAAAACAATGACAGTAAACATATTAAACATGTGAAGCTCAAAATTTTTCAAGAGTATTCAACATTATTTGCCTGCTAATTTATTGTTTATATTCAGGAATGCAGTGTCTTTTTTGCATTCATAGTTCATATGAATGAGTATTTCTCACTTAAACTTTTTTTGTTTCCCTTACTGTTATTTGCTGTAGTAGAAACCATTTGAGAAAAATAGATTTTGATTATTGTTCATTCTGTAATAGCGAGCTTACTAATGCAAAACGAAATCTAGATACAGTCCAGAAGTTTTTATTAACATTTTATTTGCTGATATCTTAAATCTAGAAAGGTTATATCAAGTTTAAACTGCATTAGCATTTGTATTGAGCAATAGCTAGTCCCTAATGACTTTAGAATTACAGTTTACTGCTGTGAATACTTAATCTTTCTTACAAGCTTTTAAATTAGAAGAATAAATGCTGCTAAAAAGAAAAAATCAAGTAATATACATGGTAGAGTTGCAAAACTATACTGTATGATTAAATAAGCTATAGTATTTTGATTTAGGACTCCAAGGACATACTTATTTTTCATGGAGAACTATATATGGAAAATAAGTAATTCTAAATACAGTTCAGCCAAATACAATTCAGTGAGACAGGGAAGAGAGGGGCCCTGAACTGTTATCTCATCGCTTTTTGGAAGCACCAGATTCTTAGCTTTTATTATTTCAGGCATATATGTTGTCTTGGGACCCTGATGCCAGACTTGTCCATGTCCATCTGCACCTTGGGAGCCTGAATTCCTGAAAGGCAGTGCCAGATTTCCCCAGGAAAGCGTGGCTGTGGTTGAGCTGCATGTTTCATTCTGCTAGCAGTGCATCCTCAGGACAACTGTTACCAACTTGCTGCATCCAAGCTAGAAAAGGCTGCTTGAAATCCTCCTGCCAGATTGTTAAACTCAAAGACTTGATAGGTGCAAAAGGAACCCACATTAGATATAAAGTTAAGCATTTAGTCTACTTAAAGTTTTAAAGCCTTAAGAGCCCAATGACAGAGTTATTATTACTCCAGTTGTGATGATCACAATGAGCACTAGTTCAAACTGTTAAAATTTTACATATGCAAAGCTTTTTAATCCCCATCCATTTCTCTGGTGGTGTGCTCATCCTTCCATTGCTCTACTGGGTTCTGCTGCCAGTGTCTTAAGTCTTGGAGTACAGAGCATCCTCAGTATCCCAAGTTGCATCGGATGCGGATGTTCCTCCTGGGATCCTCCTGGGATTGTTTTTGCCTTTACTAACAGGACTGCAATTTGCTGTTTCTTCGCTGGCCTGCCAGTCTACAATAGGTCAGAATCTCCTGTCTCTCTTACATGTGGTGTAGTTTCATTACTTCTAAATCCAGTTCACTCAGCTCCCACACTTCAGTCCTTAGATGATCAGCAAACCTCTGCTGGTGAATTGCTTATAGCCTGGGTCTGCCAGTATTGTTGCTGTTACAAATTTGTGACCATTTAGAGGGAATTTTAAAGAATATTCTTACTTTTAAGTGAGGTTGAGGGAGTTTCTTTTGCACTTGGNAGAATATTCTTACTTTTAAGTGAGGTAGTGAGGGGCTGCTGAGAAAACTGGTGGGATTACTTTGGTAGAGAAGAAGAAATCTTAAAGCCTAGAACATTTTGAAACTTTAATTGCAAATAATTCTTGCAATACTTATCAGGTGAATCGTATGTATTATATAATGTGAAACACTGCGCTAATCATAGCAGTGATTATTATGCAAAGCCTTTTTCCAAGGTAGGTCTTGAAATGCCCTAAGGACACAGCAGGGAAGTGCTGGGAAATTCAGGATGCATTTTCACACTTTCATTCTATTTTATTCCCTCACATTTCACAGAACCTCATGCCAATCATTTGTTAATGAAGAATAGGGATTTTCCTTGTTGTCATTTGTTCCTGAAATAGTACCTTGTCTCTGAGATGTACACTGAAGGCAGAACTCACCATTCAGATGTTGCTCTGCTTTCAATCAACCTTTGTAGATCAAATACAAAAAGAAGGTGACCCTGAAATGCCATGACCTTCTTGGTGCTGCAATCTCAAATCAACAAACATAGAAGAAAATAATTAGGAACTCTTTTTCAGTATCATAAGGCTGTAGAATTCAGTTTGCTTTTTTTTTTTTCCAGTGAAAACTTTGAAAATTATGATACAATGATGCTCACATAGAAAAAGC
>VYZP01004359.1:0-14317 GCA_013400635.1 Hypocryptadius cinnamomeus | reverse complement strand
TTAATTTTTCCCTAGTATAACTACAGAAGAATAAAGATTCAGCTTGAGGAAGAGTAAAAATTAGCTGTTGTGGAGTCTTAAATATAGCAGTTTTCAATTCAATATCTTGAGGTGGCTCTTGGATGCCTAGATTAAAAACATTTTCTACATACTGATAATGCTGAACTACACTATGCCTCCTCTTACTTGATGAAATAAGCATAAAAATATACAAAGGTAATTAATAGAATAAAAAAAGAAGACATTTCTTCACCTAAGTACAATTTTGCAATGACCACATGAGACGTTTTTCTCTATTTATTTGCAGGTTTTTTATATATATAAATTTATGTGAGTACACACAGAGAGATCACTATATGCAAATAGTGAATGAAAATATCACAAAAAAATATTTCAAGACCACAGAAAAAAAGGAAAACTAGGTCTACTAGCTCTCTAAGGTGCCACATCACTGAGTGTGATCACCAAGGTTTAGAAGACACATAAATAGACAGTACATTGCGATTTTTGAAGGATGGTGAAAAGAAAAAGCTACATTTTGCTTAAAAGGCTTGCAGACTTAAAATTGGAGTAATGCCATCTTGAAACATTCCATTTGCCAAACTATCATGCTGTGACATCACATGTCATTGTAAAGCTATTGTTAGCAAATGCTAACTGCTCCGTGATGATTCCTTCATCCTTATGAAAAGCATCAATCATCCTTCAGGAATAAAAGCTGGTAAATTGTGTATTTATAGTAAATTCTAACCAGAAACAGATGAAAACTTTTTGTCTTCAAATAGAAACTTCGGAAGATCAGTGTAATATTAAAATGTCAAATTATAACAAAGAGCATGCTTTAAAAGATAATGAGGAAAGTTTAAGCATGCACACAAGCCACCAAACCTTCCAGCTCTGCGTTGCTGTAATGAGATTAACACAACTCCTGTGGCTGCCATCTCCAATCATCACTTAGATTATCGACTGGACTCCAGCCAAGGCTCTAATTACTACACAGAAGCAAAGTCGCTATTACAATAAATTTATTTAATTCTGTGTGACGGCTTACAAGGTTTTCCCCACACAGCACTGGTTCCTATGCACAACTTTGCAGTCCTGTTACCTGCAATCGCTTCTTTTCTTGAAAAAGCTGGTTTCGTTTTGTGGCCGAAACCTGCGTCCTCTCCTGGGAAGTTGATCTCAAAAGTCTGAGCTCCTTTTCATGACAAAAACCATTTTCTTCATGTCTAATCCTTTGACAAAAAAATGACAAAAGCTAAAAATTAGTGGTTTTCATAAGTTTCAGTGTCTCAAGGATTAAACAGATCAGACTGCTATATGTTACCTTTAGAGTCATACACTCCACCACCAGAATGATTACATTTCAAACAGATACAGTTACAGAACAAGAGATTTTTTTCCCTTGGCATATCTTCCTTTATTATCTCAAACATTTGCACTGTTTTTACAACATGATGAAGAAAGAAAATGGTAAGCTTGTATAGCTTCAGGCTTCCCCCAGCTTTATCATATTTCAGAAATTTATCCATCACTGCCTTGAAAGAGACAAAACTAAGGCATGTAGTTTCTATCAATACAGAGAAAAATCTCTTAGACAGAAGTTTAGAAACTTGCCAAAGCCATTTTTGCAGCTTCTGTCAGCTTTTGGAGACTACATTAGAGATCATCTGGAGTGTTTGCTCCACAATGCCAAATTTTGCTTCTCTCTTGCACAGCGAGTTCCTTGAAAATCACAATCAGTGGGCTTCCTCCCAGTCATCTGTACAACCCTCAGTTGTAAATCTTTGCATGACTGGACTCCAAGGTCGTCAGCACATTATGTTAAGTATCAATTCCATAATCTGCCTCTCAAAATGCACCTGCAAACAATGCAAACTCATTTTCATTTCCATGTTCTCTCGTAAGGACACGTGCATTCACAAAGGGCAATTGCGTTTCTCCGTCCATCTTTAGAGTCAAGTGCATGCATCTCCACATAAAGAGTACAGATTCATTTCAGTACCTTCTTTAAAACATACTGTGACTCAAACAAAGTGTTTTGAGGCATGATTTCCCACTGTAATCTTGCAAAGCAAATCCATCCATGCCACATATAAAACATGCATCATAAGTTTGGTTTAAGCATGATTAACCACACAATTATGATCTCCATGCACAGGTGTTTAACAAGTGTGTAGAACAAGAGGTTTTCCTCTATTCTGCAGCGCCATCAAAAGACACACTTGCTTTACTCCCTCTCTATGGGCTGCAGAATGTACTGAAAAAGCAAAATAAAACTTCAGCACTAACATAGGTAAGATTAAGCAAGATAGACATAATGACAGTGTAACTGCATTTCTGTGTTAACAGCATGCACCAAAGAGATCCCTATTATGAGGTGCTAGGCCATCACTGTGCCTTACAGACATTACAGGTTCCTGTGGCTCCGACCAGCCACACTTCCCACCAGCTCTGAAGCCACCTTCTTCAAGCTGGAGCTGCATCATTCCTAGAGATGCATGTAATAAATTTCCAATTTAGAAAAAATTCCATTATAAACATAGTTTATTTTCAGAACCTTCTTGGAAATTTCATGAGTATCTGTCTACTTGGTACTGCTGGAAGACAAACAAGATCTCTCTGGTCTCATCAAACCTGACTGATTGCACAACCACAGCATTTGCTGTTCCTAAGCTAACATAACCAAATCTGGCTCCCACCACATGCCCCCAATATTCTCTGTCGATATCAAATGCATTCACTTAAAAACTCATATCATAATTTAATCAAGTAAAACAAAACTGAGGCATGAATTTCAGCTTCATATCTTAAATGAGCTGCCATACATACTTTTCTTGCAAAAATAAGAGATTGACTTAATTACAGTAAAATTGCAGTGATCTAGTCTTCTGAGGCTAGTCTGACCATCTTTTTAATTTTCCAGGCCAAAAAAAAAAGTTTTCTTGGGTATACTGGTTTTGCTCCAATTAAAAATGAAAACAAAAACTGAAGCCTACAAATTTTCCTGGATGGAAGAAGTTACGTTTTCCACTGTACTATCTAAAAATATTACTGGAACAGAAAGGACTTAAACCCCTGTATAGAAGGCAAAGGGTACTCTTGCTGTATCAATGAGTCAGGCCACAGACAAAGCAAAGTAAAAGGCTACAAGAATCAAGCAAGCAAATAAAAGGGTGTCACAACAACAGTAGTTGAACTTAAGCTTAAAGAAAGGAGTGTGTTCAAGACAGAAAAGGGAAGAGGATATTCATCTGACCCCGAAGAATGGCACTGCTCAGACCTGTGCAAAGAGAAGAGTTACAGATGTAATCATCCAAAGAACAGGAACACTTTCATAAATATGTTATAGCACCTGTTTTATATCCAAAAGCATTATATATACATTATACATCATAAAAAACTGTATCTGAGGGATGCTTTAGTGACTCAATTTCCATGACAAAGAAGACAACACTACCTCTAATGTCAAAATCATTATTACAAATTAATGCATAGACCAAACACATCTTAATGAAAATACAGAGAATGGTGTATCCTAATCTTTAAGGAATGGTAAAACGGCCTCTTAGAGCCTTAGAAGGTTGAAGGAAACAGCTCGGAAGGAATGCAACTTCTTATAAACCTCCCTTATTACTAGATGCTATAAATAGAGACAAAAAATACCTTCAAATTCTCCAATTTCACACCAAAAAAATCACATTATCTGTACTGATTTTATCTAATTTTCATGTCTATCAAAAATTACACACAAAGGTATTGACTAGCAGACTGCAGCCTTTGTATTAACAAGCTGCCAGAAAACAAAAGGCTTCTTTTCTTTCATTTGTGTGATTGCATTTGAGAATAGCTTTCAATTCCAATGAAGTATCTTCTTCTAACAACAGTAACTAGGAGCACAGATTGAGACAGACCAAGAAATAGAAACTATTTTTTTTCCCTAAACTATCCCTCCTGGGCCATCTGACACATCTCACTTTCCTCCCATCTTTGAAGTTATCTCTTCAAGATGAGGTTTAGAATTTATTTTTGTGACTTTGTACAATGCTGATCTCAATATTGCTACCTAAGAAGTGTCACACAAAAGGAAGCTCCCAAAGATCTATTCATATCAAAAAATAATCTGGTTTTTACTTTATATTTAAGTATCCTTTCATTGACTGAAAGGGAGCATCAGAATTAACTCCACAGGGAAGCATTGCTCAAGCTGCGTTGCTGTTGTATGCTCAAGCTGCCGTGTCAAGGATTCAATCCCATTCCCACTCAACATCAATGAGAAACATTCCATTTAATTTGCCAGTGCATCATGATCAATGTTTTTGAAGGGAATTCTGAAAGAACTGTAGAAAGTAAAAAAAAAGGGAGGCAGGGTGGGATTTTCATAAACAAGCTCCATATGGACACATTAGATGGCCATTAAAACTCTTTATTATAATTATTCGTAAGCGTATTCTGCATTTTGAGAAAACCAGAAGCACCATTTTACACAATAATGAATCAACAAACTTACCAATTATCAGCAGCCCAGTGCAATGTTGCCTGAACTTGGGTCATGAACCTATCCAAAAAACTGCTAACAGAGGGATGTCTTGAAGGAAGCTGAAATTTTAAAGAATTTTTCTCCTTCTCCAGTTCTTCCAGTTTCCGTCTAAATCTATCAGCTAGAAATTAAATTGAAAAAAAAAAATTTTAAACAATGATGACAGTGATGAAGGGGTCCTGTTTTACCTGGGGTGGGGAAAAATAGTCCCTCAACAAAAAGTAAAATCCACCTCTCTGATGGTTCTTCTTCTTCCTCTTTTCATAAAGTATATCGGTCTGTTCTGCTCAAGGACAAATCAACAAGACTACAATGTAAAATATCAGATAACCAAGATGCCAAGCTACTTTTTTCTATGACAAGGACAAAACTGCAGGCTTCCCAGCATTTTTTTAATTTCATAGGGCTCCAAAGAAATGGCTCAATGTTATCATCCATGCTCTTCCTAGAGTAACAGCTGAGAATTAAATTCTAGGAAAAGTGCTGCTTTTCACCACTGCAGTTTGTCTTAAAACTTAGACAGCAGTTACATACTTAAATTTTGACCTAATTAAAAATTCATATTGTTATTAGGTCAAGAACTGAAGAATCACATATGATACAGCAGTGTACTTCAGCAGAAAATGCATGTGCAATTATAGCAATTAAACAATTATGACATTCCTGGCTCTCCTGAATTATGCTCAGTTTATCATCCAAAAAAAAAAAATTACCTCCAACTTTAAATAAAAATAACAGTAGTCCCTAAGACACTGCTTTGATTGTACCATAACCCTACACATTTCTTAGAGTGACCACCTCTCTATGTAAGCTACTTGTTTTCTGTCCCTCTGTAGAAAACAAAGGAACATCATTCTAACTACTAATTTTTAATGCAGCACATGTATCTTCCATTGTGCCACTATACCAACAAAATCACATACATGACAGATAACAAGCCTGCCATCCAAGACAGAACACCTTTGATGATACATTAGTCAAATTAGAGAGTTTTGAGTAACCCACAAATGGAAAACCTTTACAGTTCAGTACTCTGCTCGTGACCTCACCGCATACAATTTTGTGCGATTAGCAATCCTTTTAACATTTTCAATATGTTACTATCAGAATAGCATCCATCTGTGCATGCTTTTTATTGCTTATTTTCTTTCTTTATCCTCTGAGGGGATTTAACACAACAAGTTGCTTACATTTGCTGGTTTAGAGAAATGATGCATTTTTACAATAATCTATCATTAGTATTGATCTCCATTCTGCTTCTGTGCCAACAGGGTAGAATAAAGACAGAGACCTTACTAATAAGACTAGATCTTTTCCCTGTCCCAGCACTGTTCTCCAGGGTGAACTCACTTTTGTGTTGTCATCCACATGCAAAATGTCAGAAGGCCCTTGCTGAAATGAGCACCCTACCCCTCACATACCCATGTGCATATTATCCCTGCAAAGCAGTGGAGGTTAACCACACCTGTGATGCATTTCTCAGAGGCCACAGCTAAGCAGATTCACCCTATCCCTATCACCACACTGAAACTGAAATTTAAGCTGAGATCAGACTCCCAACCCCATGTTTTGACCAGAAAAATACATCAACACTTGTATGCTAATATGCCACTTGGCATTTCAAACTCAGCCATCGAAAACCCCGCTGTCACAAACAGAACAGTGAGGGCTGAAAGGGTTGGCTGGTGACCAATGACCACTGAACGCCAAACCACATGGAAATACTTCCTTTTACTCACACCATTCACCACTGGGCTTCCTGGGAGTTGTGGCAACCCTCTATAGCCATTTAACAACGTCATCATTGTTCTTCGACATAATTATGCTTAACTGTGTTTGTGTGTCCAGTTGTTTCATCATTCTACTCTTACCCCTCCTGGCCCTAGAAACACACTATTTTGGGAAGGAAAACAGATGAGGGAATCCACATGCCAATTCCTTCTCTCTCTCTCATTAAGTCTTGGCTGCATCCTGCTTCATATATTCCAATCTACACAGTATTCAATTAATTTCTACTAACAGACGTTTCTAAATAATTTGTTCCACTGGCATCTTATAAGTAATATGGCTACTCACATCCACTTATCTCTCTGCACGAAATGATTTTTTTACCCTTTCATTTTTTCAGCATCACACTTAAGGGTTATGACTTAAGAGACTCCAGCACCAGTGAGCAGAACACTGCAGCACTCAGCTTTTAGAATTCTCTCCTGGAAAGGAGATCTGTGCCAACTGACCTGGCTGATATCTGTAGTGCATGGAGAGACCCAAGAGCCTCAGTGCCAGCTACAGAGCAGGGAACCATGCAAATAAGACTCATCTCAATCCAGCTTTCAGTGCTGGAGAAATCTGGATCAAGCAGAAATAATGGAAATTATCAGAAGTCTAGCCAACATGATGTGAAAGAGGGAAATAAGCAGGGTTCCTCAGACTAGCAGAGATAAAGACTGAGGTAACTTCCAGTACTACTACAAGCCAGCAAGCTGCAAAGAAAGCAGAAATAGAATGTTCTCTTAGAACTTGAGTCCTCGGTAACAAACCTGAGTTGCAGCAAATGATATGTGAAAAAAAACATTGGATATAGCGAAGCACTAAATCTAACTGCCAGGGTTAGACAGGAAATATCCTCCAGTGTTGGTTTTCAGGTCAGACAAACATCTCTCAGGAATACCTCTGGCAGAGTTTAAGGGTTGAGGCCAGAAAAACCAAATGCATTCCCTTGTTTGAACAAGGGAAAGTGCTGGACTCAGCACCTGGGACGAGGCAACCCTGGATATATGGACAGACTGGGGAATGAGACACTGGAAAGCAGCACCATGGAAAGGGACCTGGGGACCCTGGCTGATGGCCAGGTGAACATGAGCCAGCAGTGCCCTGGCAGCCAGGAGGGCCAACCCTGGCCTGAGGGGCATCAGGCACAGCATCACCAGCCAGGCAAGGGAGGGGATTGTCCTGCTCTGCTCTGCACTGGGGTGGCCTCACCTCAAGTGCTGGGGGCAGTTCTGGGTGCCACAATGTAAGAAAGACATTGAACTGTTAGGGAGTGCCCAAAGGAGGGCAATGAAGATGGTGGAGGGCCCTGAGGGGAAGGAATGTGAGNCTGAGGGGAAGGAATGTGAGGAGCAGCAGAGGTCACTTGGTCTGTTCAGCATGGAGAAGAGGAGACTGAGGGGAGACCTCATTGCAGTTACAACTTTCTCATGAGGGGAAGAGAAGGGGCAGGCACTGATCTCTGCTCTCTGGTGACCAGTGACAGGACATGAGGGAATGGTCTGAAGCTGAGTCAAGGGAGGTTTAGGCTGAATATCAGGAAAAGGTTCTTCACCCAGAGGGTGGTTGGGCACTGGAACAACCAGAGAAGCTGTGATTGCACCAAGTCTGACAGCGTTCAAGAAGTGTTTGGACAATGCTCTCAGGCACATCATGTGATTCTTTGGGCTGTCCTGTGCAGGGCCAGGAGTTGGACTTTGATGATCCTTATTCCAGCTCAGAATATTCTGTGTGATTCTGTGTGATCTCTTCCACCATATTTTCTAGGATTTTTTTAGCCAAGAAGCAGACACAGAAGGCCTTTTGCTATTGCTAAGTCATCAGAGTCACAGACACAACTTTTGTTTACTTTCATTGCAGTGTCTTAACAAGTTATTCCAACAGAGAAAAGAATCCAAGAACTCACTGATAGACTGAGACACCAAAAGCAACCACATGCACTCAGGTATCTCCATTACAAATAAAGGCTTAATACTTTCTCTATCCCATTCCTCACTTCAAAATAAGTTACTTAATGGACAGGTTACATGCCAAAAGCAATCCCACCCCCCCCCAATTTGATGAAGTTCTTAAATGAACAAATTTTCAGGTAATCAATACGTATTGTTTTATAGAAGCATTTAAAATTAGGCCTAATTGCCTTTATCAGCCTTTTCACTTTTCACTTTTATTTCACTACATTCTGGTACCAGCTTGCTACCTTCAAGAGTCCTATGGATACCCTAGACAAAGCTCCTACTTCAGACCAAAGAGTAAAAGTTAACTCTTAAATTACCCTCCACTGCAAGCCATTACTGTGCAATTCACTACTGCCAGTGTACCCCAGACATCCCACTCACTTTAAAGCCAACTATAGTACAGACCTGGAAGATGCTGACTAACTGCTGTTCTCAATTAAACAAGCAGCAGTCTGAAAACAGTAGTGTCTCCAAAGATCATGCTTTGTAATAGCTTTGAGTAAAGGAAGCAATTTCCATAACTTCTAATTGACCATGTGAGAACATCTGGATACCTCTCTACTTTTTAAGTACTCTAACATTGGGTTTATTCCTCCAAAGAAAAGGTTCACTTTATCAGAACTATTTACCATCATTTAAAAAACATTTAAGAAAATCATCTCAGTAAGGACAGAACCTAATTTGCCATGTACTGTATATATTTATGTTTATTTATGTCTGCGCTAATAAGTGGGAAGATAATCAATCAAGCTATTCTACAAATTGCTGGACATCAAAAAAGTGTTCCTTCAGCTAGTTCAGCTAGGGAAGGTCATTTGATCTTGCACCACAATTCAGCAAATAACCTCTTCCCCTTTGCCCTTGCATCCTCACAAAATCTGAAGGCCCTAAAACAGGATTTAGGTAGGATTTATAACCATAACTCTCACGCTGTAGCTCTAAAATATTTTTTCTTGCCTGCTAGATACTTCCAGAAACATAATCTCCCCACCATTCACTTTCTTAAAAACTGTAAGGGTCCAAGATGATGACGGAAGTGTCTTGTATGCTCAGCACCAAAGATAGTTATGTATTTTGTAAGAATCAAAGAAGCCCCAGGTTCAGAACCAAAGACCCGTCTTGCAGCCTGTATCCAAAACCACACACAGTAACAGGACTTTAGAGAGGAGACTAAGAACCAGGGTGCAAAGTGCCCCTTGTTGTTCCCAAATTCTCTAATATCTGTCAGCTAAAAGACTTCCCTTCTATCCACCAGAAGCTTCTCTCTTCTCAGGTCTCCAAAATACATTACAACAGAATACAAAAATTCAATCATGAATTATTTAAACACATATCCCATATGGTAACTTGAGGAGTGTAATGTGGAGCTTGAATATGTGACTGAAACACATCTGGAGAGCAGACTAGTAAGCAAGATGTCTACAGCCCAGTTACGAGCACTGGCCTCCTGTGAAATAACTTGCAGGAGAAAATGCAGATCAATTCATATCCAAATATGACACATAAAGACATATACTGTGATAAGAACTGAAGGCATTACAAGCACCTGGAATACCTATCTGCTCTTAAGGATAAAATAATTAACCATTTAACAGTACCAAACATATACACAGTCGAAAGTAAAGACACTTGATATGTATAAAATGCAGCTTCAGATTACTCTTGGATAGTCGAACAGCTAGCCCTTACCATGTGCTGTCTGGTCATCAGTATAGAGAAAACCTTTTCTACCTCCCATTCAGCCCTGCACGTGAAAAACAGCAAAATAAAGCCACTGAAAAGTCAAACTGCACACCTGGGCAAGGCTGACTCCAAGAAGTCATGGGGCTGGGGACACACACCGCTGAAGCAACAGGAGAAGCAGAGTATGCCTACCCTGCTGACTGTGGGGATCAAAAGGAGAACAACTGCAGAGCGAAACAGTTCAGTATTGAGGCCCCAACATCTGCATTTTGGGAGATCCTACTTCAAACTAGGTTTAGTGCAATGCCATGGGTCGAAAAACAGATAGTTGAACCCCTCTAGTAGCTCTACAGCACATCTTCAGACTTTGTCTCAATTGAAAGAAAACCAACCCATTGTACTACAAGACTGCTCTATAGTGCAAAGCAAAGCATAGCAAACGGGACAATTGGGAGATTCATTCCAGAGGCTCACGCACCTAATCTGAACTAAAATTATATTTGGGCCGGGGTCCATTAAATACATCCAGCAGCCAGTGGAAAAAGCAGTTCCTGGAAAGGCCAGTAAGCAGAGGCTAAAGCTTTCCAGACAAGGCTATAACCCCCTGGGTACCACAGCCAAACATTCATGTTCAGCTCATAAAAAGGCAGAGCAAAATGCAAATGTAATTATCCCCCTTACCCACCACTTAACTTTTTCCATTCCAGTCAAAAAGGCAACTTTGCACAATTTCACACTCCAGCTCTGCTCCTGAACTATCAAGACTACCTTGAGGAACAGCAGAACAAACTAAACTTCTAGCTGCTGAACACCCTTTGGAGTCAGAAGCTACTGCCACAAAATCCACCCAAAAGCAGGAGGGCCAAAATCTGCAGGAGCTACAACTCCATAATTCCTTGGCTTGTGTGTATTCCTCAGTTATTTTTCAGTACAGATGACAAACCCTTCTAATTCCTGCTGAGGTGCTCGATTAATGGTTAGTTACCTCCAATGATGGTGCTGCTTAAAGTTAAAAGACTAGCAACCAGAAGAGTACAAGCAAATAAGTCTCCTGCATTCCCTGACAGACTCAAGGTACCAGAGCAACCAAAATACCCAGCAATGACCTGATGTAGCATTTGATGCCACAAGCTCCCCCTGCTGCAGTCAGCATCAGCTGCCTATCCTCAGATCCCATCTCCTTTCCTAGCAATGTGACACCACCATACATAAATCAGGTGGGGGAGGAACAGGAAGGAAACCTGGTACTTAAAATAGTCCCTTCAAGAGAAGCAATGGAGAACACTGTCTACAAGATTTCTTAAGAGGGAGGACAGCTCAAGCATGCTCTCTGCCTCCCTGCATGCTCTGCATTTTCCACCCATCAGTTCACACCAATTACAACCCAGGAAATTGCTGCCTCCTTAAAATATATAACATTTCAGAATTTAGTGTACTGAACATCTGTGTTACAGCAGCGTTGGGAAGCCTGAAAGCTTTAAAATATACAAGAACAGACACTTTTTAGCTGTTATTACAAAAGGAAGCATGACACATTGGCAGATATTTCCCTCCTCTAATTTATATTGAATTTAAGAGCATTCATTTAGCATTGAACAAAAAGCTACATTCTTAGACGTTTTAACAGATGCTTCCTCCAAAGCACACCACCAAGATTTCCACCTACAGTTTACACCTCCAGTTAACACTGGAAAATCTATCTCCCCAGAAAGAAACTTCTCCCCAGAAAGTCACTAGTGCAAAGCTTGGGACAGACTTTTATCTTTAATTTTGACCAGTGGTCCACAGCAGCAGTGTGACTGACAGACTGTCACTCAGATCTGTGATGTGCTCTCTGGCTCTCAGTAACAACAGTTAACTGGATTTAGGGGCACAAGCCACAGAACTCCACGGGTTTTGTGAGAGTGTAGGTGTAGTTACTTTCAACATCAGCAGGAATATAAGCAAGAAGCCACAAAGCCAGAAGGGCTTTGTCCAGCACACCTCTGGGAAATTTGGAGGTTGAGAGGAAAATATCTGAGTCCTGACTTTGACAACTAATCTCTCTAGTTACTTGGCCAATGTTAGAAAAATTTTGCTTTCTCATGCTACTTTCTCCTCACCTGGCAATGACTTAGGATGAACTATCCTCACAGCTGTTATTTCTGGGCTGAGTTTAAGGACATCAGGACTATTTGGATAAACTTAAAATTTCCTGTAACACGGCTATCCTGAAAGGAAAGTAGTTATTATGTGCCACTAGCATCTCACAGAGGAGCCTCCAATGGAGGTTCCAACTGTACTAGGCTCAGACAAGGAGGGGTAGGGGGAAAGAAACCCTACTCCAATAAATTTACAATCCACAAAATAAATGACAGCCAAAGGGACAAATGGAGAGAACAGTGCCTCAGACCCACACTCTAGGTGAAAATTAGGGGCAATAATTTCAGCATACTAGAAGCAGCTTAATCTCCATTGCTCTTAATCTGAAATTTCTGAAAAACATTGAGGTTTTATAGTATCTTTAATAGCAACATTTTTAGTATTAGGGCCTTCATAAATATTCCACATTAGAGCATAAACTAACTACTTCCATAACTTTCTAAATGCAGGAGTCATCACATTTTTTAATGTGCCTGACATGCATAACAGTTAGTGAAATAGTGGGCAGTTTTCTGTGTGTGACAACCTTAGCAATTAATCTTTGTAACTGCACGAAAAGTACAATTCCATACAGTTTCTGTCCCCTACAGTCCTTCTCTTCAGATTTGCTGCATTTGTGAATTCCTTCAAACACCACAAGAGTTCACAGATAGGCATGTGAATGTTGGAGACATCATTTCTCCTTTACCCAGTTCACAATACAAATTAAACAGTGCCCCACTGACTGTTTGCTTTTCACAGTCTTTCACAAAGTTTCCAACGAAACCACCACGATCCTTACATTTCCAATGTCACTTAACAATAAAAATAACTTACAGTAACATGAAAAGATACAGTAAAAGGGGAAAAAAGCTGATTGCTTGTGCACTTTATTTGATAGTGACATCCTTCTGCAAGCAGCGCTGACAGTACTGTCACTACATATGAGATTTTAGAGAAATGAAGAAAAACACGTACCGCTGACTCCAGGTCAAATCTGTATCCTTAAAAATGTCAGGCTATGCAGCACAACGGCACAGACAACTATTGTGAATAAAATTGTACTCTGAAAGAGGCCTCACAAGACAAGGAAGCTCACAGAAATCCATGCAAAGCTCCTTGTCTAGCAATACAGCTTATTCTTCTATTGGAGACAGTAGAAGAAAAGGCTTGGTGGATGTTTCCAATCAGGGCAGTTCATATACAAGAACTGTCAGCTGTATGTCAATGTCAACTGCAGGTGATTCAATCCCAGTTCACCACGTCCCTTTCCTTGCTCCAGGAAGCTCTAAGCCAACATCCATCTATCTTCACTGCCTCTGAATAAGTGCCATGGATTGATCAGAAAACAGGTGACTCAATTAACAGAAAATCATGCAGTGCTCTACAACTAATTGCATTATATTGTGAGATACCTGTCATTTTTTTTAAAGTTCTAAATACTCCAGAAAGAAATTTTGATAAAGGATTGTTTGTATCTGGGCTTTTACATCAAGGATTTTGTAACTAGAGACAGTCAGATTTTGTTGGGACTTTTTCATACCAGGCTCTATTTAAGCACATATTGTGAATCTAAAGTGCTTTGTTCCAGCTGTCAAACAAAGAAAAGGATCCTTTATTATTGCCTAACCTGAATATATTGAGAACACCATCCTAAAGCATACTGTTTAAAAGATCTTTTTTTTGTGTGCGTGAGAGAAGCCACAAAGTAGCATAGATAACATAAGCAGAGTTCCACAAAGATTTATCTTCATACTTTTAAAAGCCATGTTGCAAAAATACAAAACAAAGCAGCAAAACGTCTAGGCTAAGGAATACCAATGAGTAGATGTAGAGTTGCTTCCAGTTGAAGTCTGCAAGAAAACAGCAGGTTTTGAAGTGTGGCATATATTAAATTGTGCTATTTTTCCCAAGGACTACAATAGGGGAAGAAATCAGCTTGCAGTTCTGCTTAAGCCACCAGCTACAGATCAACACTATCAAAACAAAATGCAACTAGGCAACATTATCTCCCTTCTGTGACAAGGCATGATGATGAAAAGATATAAAATAGTATTTCTTATTGATTAAATATTACACATGGAGAACTATAAAGAGAATATAAATGTGTGCATGCAGCCCCAAAGCAATTGCTCTGAAAACTGCAGAGAGGAACTCTACAAGAAAACTTGAAGCTTCTAGATACAAAAGTGGAGAAAGAAAATAAAGTAAGTCTTTGTGGTAACAGAGCTGAAAACAGTACATC
>VYZP01004342.1:279-18060 GCA_013400635.1 Hypocryptadius cinnamomeus | reverse complement strand
GCCCGAGGTCAGTGGCTCCCGCAGCAGAATGACTTCCTCTGGGGCGCCCGGTGCTGGGCAGGCTGCTGCTAGCCTGGTGGAAGTTCACTCCCGCGGGCGGAAGGTTGGGAAAGATCCTGTGTTTTCCTGACGTTACAAGAAGCCAGGATTCAAGGGGTTTCCGCCAGTCGTGCTGCAAAGACTTGACAGATGTCTCATTTTATAAATAATAACAGCCCTCAGTGGGGAAACCTGACTGGGTTAAATGTTAGGAAAAACGAACGTGCAAGGACCGTGGTGAGGGCATGTGCTGTCTGTTGAACAGCTTGTGTAGGTGATAAGACGGGTAAACCTGCACGGAAAACTCAGGGGTTTTTTGTTTGCCCGAACTCACTATGTGTTAGTAGCGCCCTGGAAATTGATCACGGTACTTTTGAAAATCACAGCTTTCAATAGACTTGTGGCTTGCTTAATCGTGCTTTATGAGTGGTACGCTGAGGGAAAGGAGTGTGTCGGTGCCATCTTTCCACCTGGCTCGAGACAAGATACAAGCTTACATCAGTCAGGAAATCCATATAGCCTGGGCTTACCTAGCTGAGAGCACATGATCACCTTTTCTCCTCTTTTCAGATTCAGTCCTGAATTTGTCCACCTAGTTATTAAAATTCAGTAGTACTTCAGAATATAAACTTTGCGAGGATTTTTGGTTTCTTTTTACAGAAAAAAAATATATATAGGTGTTAGGGATAAAAAATATCTAGCAAAATGGAGCTCCAAGTATCTGCTGCTAGGCTCTCTGCACAATGTAAATAACAGGATTAGTCCATGTAGCCACTTGTGCCTTAAATAAGCCTCTACCTTGTTCTCTTTCAAAGCAGCGGGCACAGTCTCACCCTGCCAACCTTCTCTGCCCTTCTGGTGATCATTCATTTACTTGGACTTTTCACTGAGCTCATATCTGATTTCTGCTCTGGTTTGAATTTAGGGGTGTTTCTGGTGTGATGGTTTGTTTTGAAGGGGCATTCAAATGTTCATAAAAGTGGAAGTTAAGGTGCAGTTCCATTACTGCTGACGAAACCTCTTATTATTCCAGCCAAGGGAAAATCCCCAAACAAAACCAGCTTAGTTGTTCAATGTTGGGTTGGAAAGCTGTAAATAGGCAGAAAAATAGATGGTAAAAACATAGCTCTGCACTAGTGCTACTCTTTACTGCTCAGCAGTACGAAATAAGTAAAGTGGGTCCTAACAGAAGTTTTGACTAAGCACTCCCCCGAAGAAAAAATTCTTACCTGCACTCTTATCTGTAGAGGTTTTAAACTAGACGAGTACTCAATTTTATTTCTAGAAAACATAATCTAGATAAAGGATTTCTGATATGCGTTCTTGTCTCTCCTATCATGTAATCCTTTTCCATTTATACAATGAAGAGCTTTTCTTGAGAGAATCATGTAACTGTGACAATAACAGTATTTCACCCTCATTATTACACACCATGAGCAGCACAGCTGGCCAAATATTAGCAAAAAAGTCATATTAGAAAGTTGTTACTTCCAGCATGTGGTGTATATTGAGAAATATAACAATGTGCTTTAGCTCTTAGGACACTCTCGGTTCTCTGTTACCCAGGTCATGCCAGCTGCCCCTTGAGCCCCTCTCTCTGTGGCAATCTGTAGCAGCTAGCAAGGCTTAGATGTGCCTGCCCTGCTTCATGGCTCTGTGCCCACCTTTCTTATGTGTAGGAGCTGACATGTCCAGGCTTTAGCTGGTATCCACTGCTGTTGGATTTTTTTTTCCTCTCTACTGTAAAAAACGTTGCAAGGTTTGGGGGGGATGGGGTTTGTTTGGTTTCTTTTGGTGGGTTTTTTTGTTTGGTGGGGGTTTTTTTGGGTTTTTTTTTGGGGGGGGTTTTTTGTGCCAAAAAGGCTTTGTTTGCTTTATAGTCTGTTATAAATTAACAGAAGTTATGTTGTGGTGAGTGAGGTTGGGCTTAAGTGCCCAATACAAAAATGCTGACTGTCAGATGTTTGCATCTCAATAAGGTTGTCTGTGCTGGAGAGCTTTCAGGGATAAAGTCCCAAATAGTTTAAGTATCACACTGCATGTTTTCCTCTGCCACAAGGGAGAACAGCTTAATAGCTTGCGAACATTTTTAGAACAACACTTTTCTCTTTTCTTACAAAGGAAAAAATAATCTTCAGGATATTCTTAAGTCCTAGAAATATAATTCATTTTATTAGCTATGTTTTAAACAGGCGTAATGATAAAGGTCCTTAAGCCTTAAGATGCTGGTTTTTATATATTCTGGAATGAGATTCTTCCCTAGAGGTAAAGTTACCACCAGGATTGGGTAGGATGATCTTGGTCTCCTTTGCCATGGAAAAAAATACTTCATTTTTTAATTTAGAGTAAAACCCATGATTCATTCTTAAAATCACAAGGAAATGAAGTGCCTTTTGGGGTTGGGCACTTCAAAGCTGCCTCCTTTGTAAAGGGTTGCAAGCTGCTTGTGATTTTCATAATTTCTTCTAGTGATTAAACAAATTATCCAACCTTATTAACATTCTGAATTCAAGTTTATCTGAGCCATAATCTTTTCTGAAGTGGCAATTTTCAAGGGCTGGAAAATAAAATAGAGCACATAATAACATATTAATGGCTGAGGAAATTAAGGACAACATCCAAATTCCTTCCCAATGTCTGTTTACTTGTTACCATCATGCTCTGAGCTTGGCAAACATTTGTTATATATACTCATGTTCTGCAGTGGAACACTCCCTCCATCTCACCCTCTTCAGCATCTCTCCCCAAAGTCTCTGTTGAGTTTACTGTGTTCACCTGCCTGATTCTCAAACACACATGCTCTTCCTTCTGCTCCAGACTTTACTTTGCCTCTCCTATTACCTGAATTTCTATGAAACTCTTCCACTTAGTGCACCTGTCTACTGCTTCCCATATTGGATCCCCTTTGAAGTTCATTCACTCAGCATTCTTCATCTTTCTTCTCCCAATCCAAACTTTTACAGTCACATACTTGCTCTACCTGCTTTATCACTCACACTTTATCAAGCTAGGTTTATTTAGCTTGCTCTGATGCTGTTCCACTAAACTTTCCCTCTCTGTTGCTTTAAATTTTACCTGCTGGATAACCCTCACCCACATCACTGTACCCTAACTAACCCATCTACCTACTTATTTCTGCACTATCAGTCCAGAAATGCTGTTGCTTAAAATTGCTGTGATTCAGTAAAATCGTACAGCCATCTTTTTGTAGCAACATCTCTTTATCCATAAAATTTCAAAAACCTCTTTAAACCTTTCATGTCAAATCTCTGGCTGTAACTTCTGTCTAATCTTCCTGTAAATTCCCTGCCTATGTTCCATGACATATCCCACCAGAAAGTAAAATAGTCTTCAAGCATATACTCCTCTTTTTCAGCCTTTTATTGCTAATGGTCTTGGGTGATTTTGTCTAAAGGCAGGTGAGCTGCAATCCCTTTCAATTTAGTACCACTTCCTGCTACTTCTGAGCTATGCACACTGTTCTGAGAGGCTTATCCTATCATCAGGGATTTTCCATTTCCTCAACTTTTCTTGCAGAAATTGATTAAATCATTCTCTTTTTCCCCCTCACTACAGATTGGGGCCATAGTGCTAACCTTCTGGCTAGGTTTTCCTCTCTAAGGCTCTAACAACTCATTATGTTCTAGTTACTGTAGTCAGTGGTTTAAATGGATTGCTTTCTTACGGTTTGTGTCTGCAAACTTGTACAAATCTGACAATCCTGCTTTTAATGAAATGCCAGTTTTATCCTATTTGCTGTGCTACTGAGTTGGATGCTTAAACCTTTTTTTTTTTAAGTGCTAGGATCTGATTTGAAATCTTGTGTGCAAGTAAAACAGAGCTTTGTGAAATAGCTGGATGTATCAGGAGTCATTAGCATTCAAGATCAGTCCTAGAGTGCATCCTTTAGTCTTGTTTCTGTATGTGTTTTACTGATCTTGAACTCTGCTATCATTTGACCAAAAAAGCTGTGTAGTTTCTTTGAACTAGTTTGGTTTGACAGACAAACTAGTATTGTTTCTTGCAGCAAAGTTTATTCATCTGTCTGATGGAGGGATGTAGTGTCAAAAGGCAAAAAGCAAACTGACAGAAGTTTGCTTGATTTTTTTTTTTAAGTATTTAATCTAACAGTATGAAAAATTAATGCAGAGATTGCCATCTGTCTCCAGGTGGCAGTTGTTGGATAAGAATGACAGTGGGGATGGGAATGGATTCAGTATCTGTGCAGATGACTTCAAAAGTGTGATGAGAATGTTTTCTGCCACAGTTCCCAGTCTGACTCTGTCAGAAGGTGTGTTGCTGCTGCTCATGCCCTGCACCAGGAGGGTATAGAGCAGTGACTTGGCTTGTCTTACCTCCTTGCTATTTGTGGTGAGGTTCAGCCAGCATCGTTTTGACAGAGTTTATTGAGCAACTGTGGTACCTCTTTTTTCCATCCAAACAGGTACTTGGAGGGCCAGATTTGAACAGTGAACCAGGCGAGTATACCCTAGAGCAACTTGTTGAGGAATAGGGAAAAGCAGACACGGAGTCAAAATGTCAAACAGTGAGGTATGAGGAGGTGGAGAAAAAGCTGATGCTGATGAGCCTCACAGTGCTTGGGAAATAAGGGGGGAAAAGGTGGATGCTGTAAGGCAGCCTGTAAGTATGCTTGGGGACCAGTTTGCAAAAGGCACAGAAGCAATTCCTCTGATGGCAGATCAGTAGGGCCAGATCACGCCAGATACGAAAGGAGCACTTTTTAAAAAAAGCTTTTCCCTACTGTGAAGGAGCCTAGGGAGCATCTTGCAGCAGAGCTCTTCACTATGACAGATCCAGCAAAATCAAAGAATTGGAAAGAAACACAACAAGGGAAAAATGACAAAGTGAATGGCAGTGATAAAGTAGCAGATGGAATTCCATGTAGGTAGACATAAAGTGACTTGTGTTGGGACAAATTTTCTAACACACAGTACCACCTGGAGATAGTTGAGCAGCACAGAGTCTGTTGAACTAAAATGCTCCTTCAGAATGCCTGTGCTTCCTTGCCATAAGAATACCAGGGAGCATAACACAGAGGCATTGAATTTAGCTATGTGCTGGTTTATTAGTCCAGCTCCAGACTTGCCCTTTTGAGAGCAAATAGAAATGCTTTGCTCTCTTTGTATTCCTTCACAAGAGAGAGCTCTCTAGTCTTAAAGGATGTAAGCCAGCCTTGGGTGTTTTCTAGGGCCTGTCTTTGTGCCATGTTGTCCTCTAGAGTCCTGAGTTCTTGGGAATTCCCTAAATGGGCAGCTGGCCTGCCACCATCTTCATTAGTGGAGAGGCTGCCAGGTTACCCCACTGCTGTGCCATCTAAGATATTGTCTATCACCTTGGTGATAAAGAGTTGACTGTAGCTCTCCATGTGACAGAAATAATATCATAGGTGTAAACTACCTTGTAAGATAACCTTATCTGAATAACACCACCTTTGTTCCTTTTTATGAAGTTTCCAGCACGTGTGGAGCCTACTCATTCTTTTTGAAGACAGCACCCTCTGACCATATGCCTGCTTTAATTTTAGGTGGTTCTGCAGAAACAGGGAATTGGATGCAATGATCCTATGGGTCCCTTCCAACTCAGGATACTTCTGTGGCTTCTATGCAGCTAGGTCACAAGTTTAAAACATTGTTGAACCGATTTTTGGTCTGTACCAAAGACAATTCTGTTCCTGTCTTTCTGTATCTCCAAATGTAAGCAGGCACATGAATAATTAGAAACCAAATGCAGTGGTTCCTGGCTCACTGTCAGTCTGTGTCTTGTTGGTACTGGTTACAATTCATAATCCTTCAGGGCTGTTGTATTGCGGTTTTTGGGTTTTTTGTTTTTTAATTAACATCACTCTAACTCAGAAGAACTATTTTGATTTTTTGACAAACCAATACAAAGTCAGTAAAAATTAATTAGACCTCCTGATTGTCACTGTCTACTTTTTGATTAAACTTGATTATACCTCATCCTTTTGATCTAACTTCGTTCAGGTGATGAGTTGCAGGCAGTAGCAAAGCGCAGTGAGCACAAAACTATGCCCCAAAAGAATCGCAGTTAAGGCTGAGGGATCTCCTCAGAGAGCTGACTAAGAAGCTTGGCCTTTGCTGAAATGCAGTAGATGATGCATGCAGAATTTAGTGTGATGGCTTTTTACAGTGCTTTGTTTGAGCTATCCCTTCATTTGGAGATTATTTTTCTCCTGCAGCACAATATTTCTAGGGTCTACTGTGCTTCATATGACACCATAATGAAGTTGCCTTGGAAAAGGAATCAGGCAGATATTTCAGGAATTTCGTGCTAGTTATTAGTAGCAATCATCTGGAAGTATCCAAAGCAAACACAAACAACAATCAATCAATGGCAGTGACGTGTCAGTGAGTATAAGCAGAGGAGGGGGAAGCACTTGGAAGAGTTTGGAGTGACTGTGTATGAAACCAAACAGACTACAAAGGAAGCGAATAGTTTAAAGATCATAAATAAAATATGCATCCTATTGTTAACATTTTGTCGATATTTTATATTACAAAATTTATTTCAATGATATATGGCCATGCTATAAACATTTAGGATAAAAGTTTGAGTCTGTGAAAATTGGAACAAAATCTATGTGCCGTTGTAATGATTTTATATAAACAAATGTGGACATGCTTAAAAACAAATGTTGTGATTTGCTTGTAATACAGGATTTGCTGTTTCAAGATGACAAGCTTTAAATACATATTAAAAAGAAGTTTTATGTTCAAAAGTTACTTGAGAGAAGACAAGCTGCATACTTCAGCAAACCCACAGCCAATGCTCAATTTATTTATTGCCTAGCATTAGGACCCAACAGGCATCCTCTTATGGGTTTGCTTTATTGTAAGACACTCAAAACGAGATGAAGGAAAACTAGGAAATAGTGAATTATGCCTGGATGGGTTGAAAATAAGAAAGAAGTGTAAGACTTTTCACTCTGGAAATTGTTTTGAGGTATGGAACCTATGAAAAGTAGTGCTGATTCCTGAGGAGGGAATAACAGGATTGAGTGGGAACAGGTGACTTTTAGGAGTGAGCTTAGTTTATGGTAAAACCACCCCCTTGCATTACAGATAACCAAGGGTAGGTGGGAACTCATTGGTTGGGTAGAGACATTCCTGCTGGGCAAAGATTAGATTATCAGTGAAAAAAAAAAGATCCAGTGGTCAGGAAAAGATTAATGGGGTCTTTGAAAGCATTAGGGATCTAAGAAGCTCAGGATAAGGCAGTGTGAGGAAAGGGGAGCGGGACGTGAGGAACAGAGGCTGAGGGAGAGCACACAGTGTTGGAGCTGCTGCACTTGTGCAGTGAGGAATTGTGGACAGCAGAAAATTCAGCTGGAGACAGAACTGGGGAGCAATGAGCTCTGGAAGCTGTAACCAGTGATGAGGTCTGCAGGGGAGTGAAACATGAGATAGAAGTGGCACATGAGTAGAAAGTGCAAGAAGCAAGCAGAAGGACGGGAGGTGGTCTGAGGGGCCGCAAATAGGCAGCAAGTAGGAGAAGGACTGAATGAGAGTGCTGGGATCTGAATGTCCAAAGGGGAGCTTCGATGGTCGGGGTGGCACTCAGGAGCAACTGAGAAAACTGACAGCTGAGGTGAGGAGATGGAGGAGAGGCTGCTCTTTCCAGCAGCTGTGGCATGTCGGTAAGCTTGTAGTGACTTGTTGGTAAAATATGAAGGAGTTCTTGCACTCAGTGCCTGCATGTAGCAATCCCGAGTGCCACTCCCCATACAAAGGGAAATTTAGACAGTACTCAAGGTCCACGGGGAAGTGACTTCGGGGGTCTTTTATGGCTATCTCCAGGGATAACAGGGAATGTAATTAGACTTCAAAGCCCTCTCTTGCACAGAAAATAATTATATATGGTGGCTTGGAAATAGGGCAGACCCCCCATCCATGCAGAACTGACGAGAAAAGGCTGAGGAGATCAGAAAATACAAGTGCCCATGGTGTACTGCACCAGAGAAGGGACTGAAGGGAGAGCTACAAGGACCTCAGAGCGTACAGAGCTCTCTGGTCACACAGCAAAGCAACACACAGATGATACTGAAAGGGGGCTGAGCAAGAAGGAGTTAACCAGTGTTTCGGCATTTCAGCCAAGTGCAGCGCTGCTATGAACCGCTGATTTGACAACTTTTGATAGAGAGGATTACTTTTTTTGCTGTCCCTCTTCTCTGTAGCAGAGCTGTCCTGTGGTGCTGGGTGTCTATTCCCAGCCTGTCTCTTCACTCAGTACGGGACTGCTCACTGTGCAGGGGGTGCCTGCCCGCACTCACACGGATCCGTCCCACCACTGGCCGCTCTCCTTGGGTTAGTTTCTGCCTCCTGATGGGATGGATTTCAGCTCACCAGCCGAGCCAAGCGCACTCTGCCATTCCCAGGGTGTCAAGCTCCTTTCGCAGGCTTTCAGTATAAGATATTTAAAAGTAGTCCTTGCCGCCTTCAGACTAACCTAGTGCGTTCCTGGCGTCGATGAATTTGAGATTGCTGCTGTCACGCTTCATCGGTCATACTAGACCTGGCTCAGTTTACACCAGAGGCAGAGTTTCCCCCAGGCACTGTCGTTTGAGCCATTCCTGTGCACGGGTGTCGAGGGCAAAGCGGGAGGGACGGGGCAGAAGCCGTGCTGCACTCCCAGACCAACGAGCAGCGGGCTCAGGCTCCGGCCGTGCCTCGCTGCGGGGCCAGAGGTGGCCGGCACGGCGGCCGCGGTCCCGAGGGGAGCCCGGGAGGAGCCCCAGGGGAGCCCCGGGGGAGCCCCGAGGGAGCGGCGGAGCAACCGGGGAGAAGCGAAGCCTCTGGTGCCACCTCCCGGCTACGCCGCCCGCCAGCGGCCCTGCCGCGCTCGGAGCTCCTCCACGGGCTGGAAACTGATCTCCGTGTCATTATTTCTAGGCAGAAACTGGTAAAGTAATATTAGCGCTTCAGGAGGATCGTTTCCGCTCCTTCCCCCTTATACTTCTGAGTTGTGCCTTTTTTATTATGCACGGGGCTAAAAAAGCATCATAGAAGCCTGTAGTGAAAGCTCTCTTATTTTCATAAAGCACAAAGAGTGGCTGTGGCTGCATTACTGGGCAATTACTTAACATAATGCATCGCCAATAGCCATGGGTTAAGTGGAAGGAAAGAACTGAGTCAAATTTGGTGCTTTTCATACAGCTGAAAATAGAGGTGAGCTGCTAACAGCTGAAGAATCACCCACACTATCTGCAGTTGATGTAAATGTGGATTTTTACTTTTAACCAAACTTTTTCATTACATCTTCTTTCTGGGCAGTGACTAGACTGTGTGACAAGATGTGTATATTGTGTAATTTTGTGTAGATGTGTATTTTGTACCAGCTGATACTGGTACACTCATGCTCTTTTCTTTGTCAGACTTGGGGTATAGGCCCAAGTAACCACATACAGAGCTCCATTTTAGCTGCAATGTAGCAATTCCCTCAGAGCAGGTCTGTCTTTTCTGGAATTAGAGACATCATTAAACCGTATATAAGCAGGCACAAACAAGGGCAAGGACTATTTTCTGTCTGGGGAGAGATGAAGGCAGGGGGAGGTGCAGCAGCCAGCCCTGCTGGGGTCCCACTCAAGGCAGTGCAGCAGGCACTGGTTTGCTCAAAGAGCAATTCAGCCCAGTGAGTCTCTGCTCCAAGGACTCCGTAGAGCAATGGGGGTAACACAGGAAGATGGTACCAAACAAATAAATAGCTTCTTTCCCACCACCCACCATACTTGATTGCATTTTTTTTTCTTTCTTCTCCAGCACATAAAGCAAAGGGAAAAGACCACACCAGAAGATGAATCGCACTGTCTTGGCTAACTATTCCTGCTAAGCTTGAATAGGTTTGCAAAACAGACATGTAGAACCCAAGCAAGAAGGGTGAAATAATTAGAGTTGGAATGTGGGGCTTTTGTCCCTGCTGTAATTGTCCCTGGGCCAGATGAGAAACATTAGACATCCAACAGGTGATGTTTTCAGATGAAAGAACTGAACAGTTCCTCCTTTCTCTAAAGGCTACATACTTTTCCTATCTAATCAGTGATACAAAATGGGGAGGTGCTGACACAAGCAGGAATAGCCGATTACCTCATCAGTATGGCAGCAGGTCTCCCTTTAAAGTGAGCAATTAATTGTGAGTTTGGGAGGTTTTGTTTTGCTTTTTAATTCTGTCTTCAGTGCAGAAACCTGCAGTCACCTGTCACGTAAGTTCTAGTCTTATTTTACATCTATATCGAGGCTGAGCGAAATAGTATTTGCTACTGCTCTCTAACCAGCTCCACTGCTGCTCCTGCAATCAAAACAAATGTAAAGCAAGTAACTCCAGTTGCCAGCATTTTTTCACTCATGTGGCTTTGATTTAAGAACTTGAGGAAGCTGAATCACCACAGCTAAATGTAAGAGTGTGTACATAGCCATGAATAGCAAGAGCTTCTTCTGAAAAAACTTAAGAGCATTTCTTCTGTTCCCTAGGAGACAGACCGGCTATCCCTATGTAGGGAAAAACTGTAATTTCACAGAGGTGACCAGTAGAGCTGCAACAGAACTGTTCAAGAGAACCTTTAAAGCAAGTGGGAAAGCAACCCCCTACAATGCAGTGACACACGTTTCTTCTGTCTCTTTCAAAGTACCCTCCCCCAAAAACTGTGTAATGGCTCTGGAGTTTGTTTCGTTGGGTTTTTAAAATGTGTATTGTATAGTGAATTTGTGTCATGCTTTGCTGTAACAGTCCTCTGGATTGTAACTGCCAATTAAATTTTATCCATAAAACATTATGAATCCCTCAGTTGCACAATTAAAGTGCCGTCATTAACTGGCCACACTGTACCATGTCAAGTTAGAGAAACTGAAGCTACTACTAAAAGGTGAAGAGTGACTTTAAGTGTAACTAGAAATGAGGTTGCTTACACTTTCCATACTGCACAGGCTTGAGGCCTCAGCTGCCAAGTGCATTTGTCCACTCTTCTTTCTAGGGAGGTCCAGCCTGGAGCTTCCCAGGACCCATGGCTGCACCACATTTCAGTGTGGCAGGTTTGGCTGCCTCCATTCATACTTTTGTCACAAGACCACAAGCAATGGGACAGAGACAAAAACGTCCATATTCCTTTCTTGAGGAGCTGATGTGTTACTGAGATGAGTAATACCTCAAGATGGTCATAAAAGAACAGTAAAGTGCCAGCTGCAGGAAATCAGGACACTTCCAGGATCACCAGATGAAGTACAAGTCAATGTAATGATGATTTCATTAAAAGATTAATAATTAAATTAATACCTCCTTTGAACAGTGTTCAAAGCCAGTGCATGAGCCAGCAGCGAGCCTAACTCATACTGTTGGCTGCACTGGACATTTCTCTGTTGAGGAGCTTGGATGAGACGGGGCCTGGCCTTTTTTGACTTGGGGCCAATTTTGTTCTGATGCCACCATGCAAACCATTCATTTTCTCTCATGGTCTTGCCTTTTCTAGTCTGACATCATGGCGTACTTCTCCCTCACCATACCTGCTCTTTTTTGGTGTAGATTTCCTGCCTACCATTATATTTTGGCATTATGCCATCACTCTTGACTCTAAACCTCACGGTTATGCCAGTTAGCAGGGGTAGGAGCCTTTTCAGATGGAGTCCATTTGTGTCTGATAGAGGTGAAATAATTAAAATTTCTCCCTCAGCACACATCTCCAAAGGCAGGTATCTTCAGAAACACAAAAGCATGCCTTTTTCCTTGCCTAAAACATATGTAAATAACTACTCTTCCTAAAATAGAAATGAGAGGACCCTTGTATGGCAGCAGATGAACAGTGGCCAGGAACACTGGACAGGTAAGATTAATACCATTTTAATGTTCATGTGAGCACAACCCAAGTTTAGCTAGGACAGTATTTTGAAATGAGTGAATCCCGAGATTCACATTTTGTACTGAATAAACAAATGCATTGACCCACATGCTATGAATCGTAACTGCGCTTTTGGGGATCTGGCAAGGAAACAGCAGTAAAGCAGTATGAAGTAGGAATTAGGAAGGCTCAGAGGAAATTGTTTATAAGGGAGACAAGGTGGACAAGAAATGAAATTCCAGCTCCTGAGTTTTTTCTTCTAGGTAACTGCTATTGTTTGGAGCCATAAAGGTCAGGTAGTCCTTATGCAGCCATGCTTCCTGCACTCTCCTCCCACTCAAGTGTCCTTCACTCATTCCTCCTCCCCAGGTTATGGCTCCCTCCACGGCTGGAGCTGGTTCTGGGCAGGCCCTTTGCCTCTTCACTCTCCACACCAGCTACTTCCATGCCTCTGTGTTTGATGTTAATTCTGGACACAGAGGTCTCTTTCCACACTGTGACAAATCCCCTGAAAATCTAAGTTGCTGGTTTGAATTACCATTTAAGGCATTAGTCATTTAAGGAAGCTTGTCAGAGTCACCAGCCAGCAATAATATACTTACATGCAAACAGTCTCCTAAATAATAAAACAGTCTTCCATGACCCATTTTTCTCTCTGTTGTAGCTGGATTTTCTGGGGATGTAATGGATCTTCAACACAATCAGGAACAATAAGACAATGACACAAGTTTAGCAATTGCTTTGTGAGATTAGGTTAATATAACGTAAAAAATGGTTCTCAGTTTCTGCACACAGACAGGTTTATGTAAAATATATAAACATTTGTCCAAGTTGTTACAGATTGCATAAATATGGCATTTTTACTGTTGCATTTACAGATGTGCATGTACAATGATGTGCAAATAATCACAATCTGATTACAATCTTTGAAAGGTACTTGAACCTTGCATCCAAATAACGCAATGAATGAAAAATGCCCACCAAAGAATTTAAATAGCAAACTTATAACATGGTTTAAATTCATAACAAATTTCAATGTCTTATCAGTAAAACTTTCACACATTTAAAATATTTTGTATTCATTTTATTTGTATATGTCAAAATACATTTTTTTTCCAAAATAGTGGGTTTTGCAACTAGTTTCATGCAGATACAAGGTCTGCTCAGTACTACCAATAAAATCAATATAGCACAGTAGCCATTCATTTTTTAGATATAAAGAATAAATAACCTAAATATAAAACACTAAAATATTAGAAACACGTATTTAATCATTCACAGGCACCCAAACTTTACCAAATATAATCCAGAATATGCCTAACTGTCTTGTAACAGAACTCAATATGTTGCAGCCATTCAATTCTTTATGTTAGCATAAGACAATGGAAGTCCCTATGGTTCAGACCCACCTCTCATACAGATCAATTACAATAAGATATCTCAAACTATCCGTGTACCTTTAAAATCAAAAATCCTGAGCTTGGTAGTAAGAGCATAACCTTACATCTCCAAAAAACCAATCAACAGAGAGAGGACATCATGTCTTCCTTACCAAAACATATCCCACCCCTGTAAAGCTAACCCTCCCTCCCCCCCAAGTAGGCAGTAGGACACAACCTTTTTAAATGAAGGGGTACAAATTCACATTTAATATAGTATACAATATAATCAATAATACAATAGCTACTACAAGCTTTACAATGTACAATTTTTTAATGGCTGATCTGTTCAGTGGTTTTAGGCAATAAACTATGTGCCAATAGGATGTCATATTTTGAATGGTTTAGTGAAAATATAAAAGCTGTTCCTAACAAAAACGATCTTCACTTAAGTACTTTTTTGTTTTTAAAGGCCACTGAAATGTATAAAATGGTCTGACATGGTGTTATCAAATTGGATGCCTTCTCACATGGCAACAACAGTGCATATAAACATTATTGTGAGTGTAATGGGTTATGCTTTTCAAATGATTTAGTACATTACTTTGGCTAGCACAACAGTTTTGGACAGCACTCAGATAAATACAGGTATGTGAAATGTAGTGAAGCAGTTATATTTATGCATTTTTTTATTATGGTGAACACTATCAAATGAAAAAAAATGGGACAAAAAGATAATAAAGTTTTATATAGTTTAGACCTTTTGTAAAGATAGGGCTCCATACAATGTACAATGTCTAAATTCTTTATACCATAAAAATTAACGAACTTTGTTAAACACACTATTCTGGATAGCCTAATTGCATTAACAGACATTTGCAATAGGGAAATATATTCAAGCATGCCACGTGGTGGTCTGAAAAATCAAACCAGTACACATTTATATATACAGCATCACTCAGTACCTGCTCAAATGAATGTGACGATTACAGGATCTAACATCTTTCACTACAAACTTTTTTTTTCTTTTTTTTTTTAAAGTGACCAATAAAGGCAGAAAACAGGACTCTTAAAATATTTCTAGTTTCAACTGACTTTTAAAGCATTTTGTATAGGAAGTAAATGCATATTGCACAAACAGTGAAAGCAAATGTTCCACCAAACATCTCTGTTCCAGGTGGTTGGACAATACAACTCTAGTTAGCTACACAAATTATGTAATTTAAAAGGATGTGTGGTCTCTGCAAATGGTAAAGCTGTGAAAACACTGTACAAGAAAATCTGGTACACGAAAAATTAGAAGGGAAAAAAAATCCAAACTTAAAGAAAAACTGAGTATAGGAAAAAAATGGGAATTGTGGCACAACAAAAACATTATTGAGTAACTGTCGTCTGTGAGAGCTGAAAGCTTTTGTTGATGTAAAGTGTTTATGTACAACTAAGGCTTACTGGTTAAATATCTGAGGCGTATCTGGCCTTGAATACTTTCCTTATTATGCTGTGGCTGTAAACAAGATTTCTCAGTCATTTTATCTTCTCAGCAGCTGCATTTTAACAGAAACAATGATCTTGATACAAAAAAAACACACAGGTAAGAGGGTGTTTGGCAGGATATCTGAAAATGACAGTCTCCGAAGGGTCTTCCCACACTTCCAGTGACTGCCATACCATGGTCCACTGGAGTTACTAGTGATGTGCAATACCGTTACTTGCTGCTGTAGTAAACCTTTTATTTGGAAAGTTTGCTTATAACTCTGATCAAGGCCCCATTTTCATCTTTTAGCCTCTGGTTGTCTGCCTTCAGGTCTGGTAGCATCTATGAAAAATGAAACATGGTGGTTATTTGCTGTTACACCCCAAGTAAAAGCAGCAAGACTAGACAAGGACTGTGAGTAAAAATCTTTGTTCAGCTTAAGTATCTTGGCAGTTCTCACACTTCACATCAGCAGTTCAGAAAAATCTCCCCTTTTAGCATGATACATTTAAGGGTTAGAGATTAGAAGTTTTCATTTGCTTGGACTAGATGCACTAAAACTCAGTGGTGCAGATGACCAGCCTCTGACAAAAGCATTTATAGTAGCATGAGGAAAGTAATGAAATATTTCAAATTCCAGGGGGGAGGAAGGGGGGCAGAGGGAAATTAACTACCAACAATTTAAAGAGGCTTGTCTATACTGCACTTGCAGAGTTTCAAAAAAACATGCTGTGGCTAAGCATCTCTACCACTGTGCCCTTGGATGATTTCATCCTGATCAGATACAGTGTGATTCAGCTTGTTAGCTCATAGCATTAATCCTCCAACCACTTCCAAAGTCATGTTGAAGCACACATCCTGTAATTTGAGATCATGTCCCTGAATAGCATAGTTCACACAAGATCAGATCACTGAAACAGATCACAGCAACACCAGGCTACACACTGAGGCAGACAGGTTAGGGAACGGCAAGTTACGGTTGCCAAAGGAGATAGGTGACACACAAGCACAAAAGCTGCAAGGCATAAGCCAAATGAGGTGAGAGTTGGACTGGATCAGATAGGAAAGGAGGACAAGTCAGGGCACAGAGGTTGGTACTGGGAGAATTCAGCTTCCAGAGAAACCAGAAATTATCTCAGCAGTTCTCTGTATCTACATTCACACACTGATAACAAACGACCTATCACACTCACAGCTAAATTACACCTATGGATTCTAGCAGGGGTTTCACACAGGAGCTAACAGCCTATTCCTGCACAGTGGTTACTCAGTAACCTCAAATGCAAGTGTATGCAGAAGTCCAGCTACCAACCTAAGTAACACCTGTTACCCTATTCATTATTTTCTTGGCACTAGTTTATTTTCATTTTATTTAAGCAAAATTATACTTTCAATCCCATTATATTCAGAACATTATAATGGAATAGAAAGAACTAGGAAGTTTAAAAATGCAGGGTTAATTAACTGTGCACTAGAGGTTTAATTTCTACATCTCCTGTCCACAATCACTTCACTGAACTGCAGACTCTTTCACAGTGAATCACAATGGTGAACTGAAAATGACTGAGGTTGTAGATCTCTAGTCTATTTCCCTGCAAATATCAAAGTATGTGAAAGGAAGTTGACAGGAGATCATAAGAAGCAAAAGGCAGTCTCTACAATTAGTCAAAAATCATTCAGCTATCCTTGATTCCAACTCTGTTTTATGGATGAGCCAAGGGAAAGCCACCTAAGTCGAGCTCTTTAGAGTCACAGGGAAGCTTCCACTATAGCCAAGTGAGAGCTGTGCTCTGAACCAAAAGAGCTGTAAAATGCTGACTACTTTCAAAAACTATGTAAGTATGTTTGAAATTGGGCAACATGAGTGATCTTTTTGCAATTGTCAGGCATTATTGTTTAAGTCTAAGCTGTAAAAAATAACTAGTGTTGTCCAAAATAGGGGTCATATCCAGATAACATGCATGTGTCTGCAAACAATGGAACGGCCATTTGTTCAGCCAAACCAACCAAAAGCTTTTCTTCCTCCTTTCCATTGTGCTACAGATTTCATACCAAAGGTACTGGGTGAAACCACAACAACCCTCATCGAGCCATGCACAGGGAACCAAGGGAGTCTGGTTTTGTACTGGTTAAATAGGTACCTTGAGTAGTATTGTGTGTGCATTCCAATGAAACCTCAAAGTAAATCTAGGAATGTCACAGTCTCTTTCAATTTACTGAGCAGGGAGGGAGCTGCAGCCCAGAATGGTTCATTACATAGAGACAGACCCACAGAGAGGTAGATTTTTGGGTGAACTACTTTAACAAAATCCACTGTTCAAAATTAGAGCTTTAACATAATCCCGTACCATTATATATGTACAAATCTCTCTAGGTAGATTTTTATCCTGATTCAATTAATAGGCAGAATAGGTCTTAAGGAAATACTGTCTCTTTTGTTGTGAGTCTGCTAGAGCATAGGAGAAGACTTGCAAGAGACAAAAGGGTTATATGACAAGATAAAATGGTATCGAGTTGCACTAGGAGATGTTTATATTGCATAGTAGGAAAAATTTCTTCATCAAGATGGTTGTCAAGCCAAACTGCTCAGGGAAGTGGTGGAGTCATTATCCCTGACAATATTTAAAAGATGTGTAGATGTGGCACGCAGGGCATGGTTTAGGGGTGGTTGTACTGAGGTACTGGTTGGACTTGATGATTTTGGAGGTCTTTTCCAATCTAAATAATTCTACGGTTCTGTGAATAGCAGGAGATTCATCAGGAAGGATAAGTACATGTAACCTAAAATACTTACACTTCTCATCTATACTAATCCCCACATACTTTAAACAAATCTCTTGGAGCAATGCATTTCTATGGGTACTCAAACTTCTCATGAGGTGACACCATACACCTCTAATGTCAAGAGGGAGGAAAAAACTGCCTTTGTAGTAAATTCAGTAAAATTACAGTAACATACTGCACTTTGAATTACAATTTGCTTCTCACTAAAATAGCGAAGTATCTTCCTGTGATAAGATTCAATTAAA
>VYZP01004341.1:0-10733 GCA_013400635.1 Hypocryptadius cinnamomeus | reverse complement strand
ATATGCAGTAATTTCTGTCCCAGGGCATGAATTTCTCATAGGATCAAACAAGGAAAGATGTGCCCAAACCCAGAGATTTTTGTTGTGTTTTTAAGTCTTCAAATGGTGACTAAGAAAAATAAAGGAATAAACTTAGAATCACTCTGTGTGAAATCCATTTCTCCTATGGAAAATATTTGTTTGTTTTGTGGGGTTTTTTTGGTTTTGTTTTTTTTTTTTACAAAGAAAAACCCACCCAGATTTTGAGGTCCTCTTTAGAAACCCTTTTGGTTTTAATTCTTTTTAGACCAAACTGTTGCTTCCCAATTCCTATTTTGCCTTCAATAACAGCAGTTTTCTTACGGCATATCAGTACTGGCATGTCTTTGATTGGATTTTCTGTGTGTGAGTGTGTGAGACTGCTGCAAAGAGTGGATTACTGTGAAGTTTTTATTTAGAAAAAAATTGGAAATTGAGTCTGAATTTATTTCTAAATACCATTAAATCATTGAAGGTTGCCTTTAATTTGGATAAGTGCCTGTAGAAACATTTGATGACATTTAAGCAATATACTCTGATATAGCACCTTAAAATTACTTCATTTATTTGAAACAAATGTGCAATATCCCCATACCTTTTCAAAGGTGCTGTCACCCCATTGCTGTGTTTGAAAACCTGTCTGGTCACTGAGTCTGCCTGCCACTGAATCCACCTCAGCCATGGTTATTTGTTTCCTGTGAAGCTCTTATTTTACTGTTTCAAAGGAATAATGTAAAAGAAAATACTACAGGAAGTAATACATTTACTAATCCATAGGCTCAAAAGTACTGTCTGAACTTGGATTTAAAGCTTTTTCAACTACAATTGAATAAGGCTCTAATAGGATAAGACTGAAAGTAGAAGACAGCAAGAAACGTTATGAGTTAAATATATGCTACTGGTGTTATTCAGGTGCTAAATCCAGACACTTTTCTTGCTTATTCATTAATCATGATTAATTATTAAAAAAAAAGTAAAATAGGGAGTATGAGTGTCCAGATGTTTATAAGCTCTCCAAGGGATTTTTAAATTCAGTCTTATCCAAGTGTTGAATCAAGTCTAGATGATTTTGTCCTGGTGCCCTCACTATTCATAAAATTGTTGAGTGTCACCTGGTTGGGACTTTGTCTGTGGGGAGCTCAGGAAACCACTGGAGACAGTTTGGTGCTTGGTCCTTTCAGGGAAGCAGAGATAATTAATTATTGTCACCTGAGCTGTGATTAATTTCTGCTGACTTTCAGGGGTGCTGAATGCTTGCCCTAGCTAATGGATCGAAATATAATAATGAAATTATTTTAGCAGTCACTGTAAGGAATGCTTCTACAAAGCCCTGGAGGAAAATCTGTGTGTCTCTGGCAACAAATTCAGTTCAGAGCATTTCTGAGCTCCCCAACCTCCTGGATCCACAGAGGGACACAGATGGGGGCTGTGCTCACTTTGGTGCTGACCTTATTAATGTTCAGAATGAATAAATGACAAACCCATGCTTAAATTAAGATTGATGGAGGTTCCTGTCTCTGTTCCCTGTTCCAGCCATTTAGGTGGCCACTGATCAGCCCTTTGGAGAGGCTCAGAAAGCTTAGTAGGGTACTCATCAATGGGAAGAAATACAAGAGAACACCTTGAGATTCCTTGGAGCTACCAAGGAGTAAAAGAGAAGAGGAGTCAAACACAAAATGACAGAAATGCAGTGAGATCATTCATCCCAGAATCCCTGCATTTGGAGGGCCCTGTGTTGGTTTATCTTGGATTAAAGGCAGGATGTCTTCATAATGCACCAAATCCTGGTGTATTTAAAGGCCTGTGTGAGTTAATGTGGGTTTGGCTCTGCTTGCAGTACATTAGTAATTTAACAACACCCTGTTCATTTATGGAGGCTGATTTTAACCTCAAGCCTTCAGACCTTTCGTGGTTCAGTGTTGCATTAATTTGGACTCAATGATCTGTTTTCAGCCTTAATCATTCTCTGACAACCTGGTAGCCAGAGGCATAAAAGAGTCTTTATGTTCTGTTTTGCTTTCCTTCCAGACAGAGTGGAAAATCCACCCACCATTATTTCCCCCAACACAAAGTCTTCAAAATATTTGAAATGTTCCATTCCCACTGTCTGTGTTTCGTTTGTGTCACTCAGCATGGATGGACTTGAGCTCCTGCAAGGGAGATCCCAGGGAGAAGTTATCAGTGCACTTTTAATTAGGCAGACTGCTAATTAGAAGCAGTCATGGATAGAAGTTGCACCCTGGTAATGGATTACATCAATTAGGATGAACGTGAAGCTATTTGTTTTCAACCACCATGTCTTAAAATTATTTTTAACAATCACTAATCTTCTACTTATATCATGCACTGCATGTGTACATCATCCAACATTTATTTATAACATTTCAAACAATGGAGAAAGGCTCTGTGAGAATCTGGTAGAAGGAAATAAAAAAATTAGGGATACTTTAAAACCAAAAGTGCAAAGAAGGCTCAACCCACCAGTCTGAAGGCATCCAACACCCAGTGACTTCACTGAAGGTTTCCAGAGAGGCAGGAATGTTGTACCAGGCTAAGAAAGATGTGGAAGAAAGCAGGAGTGTTTTATCCATGAACCATTTCACAGAACTACAGAATGGTTTGGGTTGGAAGGGACCTTAAAGATAATCCAGCTCCAGCCTCACTGAGTTGTTGTTCCTCTGCGTATTGGTTGGTTTTCTGCAAATGTTTCTATGTGCAGGGTTTATAACAGTGCATCTCAGAATTTTCCATCCTTGCAAAAAAAAGCTGTTGTCAACATTTACAGCCATAAAAATGTGGAAGTGTTTCAGTTGGATGTGAACTGGGAAGAATGTAAAATCACAGGTGCCTGAACTATGGATCACAAATTAGAAAGATCATGTGTAGCAGAAAAAGAAACTTTCAGACTGTCATTGTCACTTACAAAGTGACACCTTTTTTTCACCTAGAACAAAAAATCTGTAAATATTCTGTGAAACTCATTGTTTTATTTTTTTTTTCTTTTGGGAACACAGAGTGAGAGAAGGATTATATCATGTTCTTTTGTTGTAGCACTGCAAGTTGCTCCTTCTATTGCAAATTTTTTCTTAATTGTTACTGGAGACCAGCTTCCAGTGCTGATGATCAGCTTCATTGAAAATGTCTTTCAGAACAGGTTTTTATTAGGTATTCTGTTCTGCTGCTGCAAGTTATAAATGTGTCTACATTCCTAGTTCTGCCAGGCAATTATTATATATATTTTGTCCATATGCCTTTGAGGTCTAAGGAAAGATTTCTCGCAACTGCCCTGAGCTTTATCAAGTTTTACAAGGACAGGAGATGTGGATGCTAACAGACAGTATTTTTATTTTTTTTTTTCAGCTATTGATACTCTCCATTGAATTACTATAATTTCTTCAGTGCAAATGATGGGTTTGTTGCTCTGAAGAAAAATTGTTGGAATGCTTGAATAGTGGAGTGAAGAGATAGATTTTGTCTATATATATGGATAGAAAGCAAAGGCAAAGAAACCTGAATATAGCCATCCTAAAATTCACAATTCAAAGTTACTGCCATTATTCAAAAGTAAAGGGTATAAAACTCCATTCCAGCTGAAGTAATCTTGTAATTTCATTCTTGATTTAGGAAATCCAGTGTCCAGAAGTGTCACTCTTTTGTGACAATGCATAAAGACCCTACTTGCAGTAGACAAGTGCTAAATGAGACTGGAAATACTTTGACAGCATATTACCAGGATTTTTCTGTCATTCAACAGAGGGAGAAAAAAACATTAAAGCAAATTTTATCCTTTTGGCCAAAAGGAAATCACAAAACACATTCTTCATCCTGCTGTCCATTTCTCAGCCTGTAGAATGAACACATCCAGCAGGACCACGTGAGTTTTTTACAGTCAGATTTGCATTTATTTAGGGACTGTTTCCTTCAGTTAGGAATTCATTGTTCTGGGCACTGCAGAAGAACACAACAGAAAGGTGTTCTATTCTCTTAAGAATCACCTTGTATTGACCAGACTCGAGGAGGAGTTTCACTCCCTCTCCTCTTTGCTCCCTGATTTTTGAAGTTTCTGCCTGTTCCCTGCAGATTCTTTCCATTCCTGGTTAAAGATGAACAAAGAATTTGTGTTTATGAAATCACAGAATTTATCTCTGTCCAGTTGGCCTAAATAATTTTTCACTACATGTAGAATGGTCAAGTCTAAGTCAGTGTAATTCATCAGACCAGGGAAAATAGAGTCCATAATCACCAGGTAGCTTATTCCTTGCTAGTGACCCTCTCTGATAAAGAACTGTGGACTTCTTTTTGTTTGTTTTTCTTAATGCCTCATTTGTACCTTTCTCATTCCAGATTTCCTTTTGTTCTGGTTATGTGCATATAGAAAAATGAATTCTTCTTCCTCCAGCAAATGTAGCTGAGGAGTCTTAAGAATCATTTCAGCCATTCCCTAAATTTCACATTTTCTGCAGTTCATTTCTTTTGAGTCGTGCTTTCCAGACCTGTGACCATTATTGTTATCCCTGGCTGTATTTTCTCCAGATATTCCAGAGTTTTTCAGCTGTGGATTTGTGCTGCTGAGTGGAGAAGAGCTGCTTCATGGGCACCCAGAATTCATCTTTATATTTCCAGTATGGTGTCTGTGTGTCTGCCTTTCCACGACCATGACAGAATTTCTCCTGTTTGGATTGGGAATGGTTCATTTCAGCTTGGGCTGACAATTAACCCACAGAGCCATCAAGAACAAATAAGGAAAAGATGCCCAAGGAGACCTGTATAAATCTGTTCTATGTTCTAATTTTTACTTTTATCCAATTTTTGAGCAAGGGCACATTGTAAGGGAGTCATACAAATATCCCATTACCCAAAGAGCCCTTCCTTAAAAACTGGCTTCAGTCAGCTGCTCCCATTCTGCACTCATGATGTCAAATTTCTTTATGTATCTTTAAACACAAATCAAGGATTATTTTCTCGTGTTCGTTGTCTTTTTTCACTGACTGGTGTTACTTGGATGTGCTTATGCTCCACTATTGACTCCTGGGTTGGTTTTTTTGGGTTTTGGTTGATATTTTTTTTGCAAAGGGGATGAGCAGGGGTACTAGGAATCCAACTGTATTGGGATAATTTTGTGATATTCTTAATATTGTGCCAAGGCCAAGAAACACCTTCAAGACAGTTGGTTCCTTTAATCTTCCAGAGAAGCATTTGGGGAGTGTTAGACTGTGGAGAAGAGAGGAAATGTCTCAATTTTTATCCACCTAATTGGTGGGTGGGCAACATGAGTGACTGGCACTGAGAGCTGGTGTCCTTTCATTCCCACAGAATCACAGTCATTAAAGCTGGAAAAAACCTCCAAGATTGCCAAGTCCAAGTTTATTAAAAGCTGTTGACATTGAAGAAAAGTTCTGAGAACTTTAGACGCCTTGTTGTGATCTCTAATAGTAAACGTTATATTCACATTTATATGAATTTCCCACCACTCCTGGATTATGTGAGAATTTCTGTAGCTTCAAAAACTAGCTGCATTCCTCCCAGAAAATATTGTTTCCATTTCTTCAAAAGGAATAAAACCCAGCAATTTCTCTCCCAACCTTCACAGCTAATTGCCACATGTGTATAAATTCTGAGTCCAGAATCTTTCTCTCCAGTGTTGCTGTTAGAACAGTAAATACCTCAGCAGTGTCATTATGCACTGATTTTCTAATAGCTTTCTGCTAAACATTGGCAGTGTAAAACTAGAAAATTACCATTAATCATTCTTAAAGTGCTAAGAATGCATTAATAAATTAGTTCTGTTTGATTTTTAAAGGCTGTATTTACTCCTAGGATATCAAACCGGCAAAGAAGTGTCAAACTGGGGAACAAGAGCCAGTTCTATTTAATCCTGGGTTGCTCACATAGTTACTGTAAGTTAGATGGCAATTTCTCATTTTAACAGCCTGCTTCCACCCCTGTCAGTGTCCCTCAGCTCTTTCAGGTTAGGCTTTAGATCTGTGCTGGCAGAGTGGTTTTAAATTCTGAAATTAAGTGACAGAAAATATATCAGGGTAAGACCCACCTGAATTGCACATTTTGCAGATCTCTCGGGCTTGGCATTGTCTATAATTTCAGTGTTGTGGCTTTACTTGAGAAATGTGATTTAACATTCTTTGTTCTATTTTTCATTCTGATTCAGGCCTAAATAGAGCTGAGGATCAAGAATTCCTGCCTGCCCTGCTTCTGCATTTTTACCCAGATGAAGGAATGATGAAGTCCCAGATTCTGGTTCGTCCCAATCAGGTTTTACTCCAGTTCTGCTGTCAGAGGTCAATGTTGAATTCTGCAGCCCACTTGCCAGGCCATGTGTGGTAAAGGACTGGGAAGAGCTTTACTCCACTTTTATTCTTGCTGGTAGGAATTAGAGTGCTCCTGAACTCCTCCCACACCAGAGCAGCAGCAGTGTGTGAATAACAATATTTCTGACCCAGAAGGGTCAGGAATTTGTTGCCACAGTCTGGGTGAGCTGTGCAGAATTACAGAGCCCTCCTGAGAAAATGTTCACGCCAAAGCTTTTGACAAGGCACTGTGGACGAAACTATTTCTAGACATTCAAAGACGTGATAAAATGTGCATTGATTTAACTATGGCAATTGTCTAGAATAGAAATGTCACAGTACAATAGTCCCAATTTAATGTACTTTCACATGTGCAGTACAGAGAGAACACTCCTGTGATGGATAGAACAATTTCATGCCTTACCAGGAGTGCCTGACTCATTGGTCTGAGCAGCTCCTTTGCATCAATCCCCGTGCTTGTTTAATGTGAACAGTGCAATTGAGAGGGTGCTCTGTTAACTGGAATCCCACTGCTCTTCCTTTAAAGCCTTGTCCTTGCCAGGGCAAAAATATCTGACCCGACAGAGAGGGAAATGTGCAGTTCAAGTGTTCAGGGTGGGCACAGAGGTTGTGCCCTGGTCCCCACGCTGGCACACGCTGGGAGGGGAAATGCTTGATCTGTGCAGCTGCTTTGGATGGTTTTGTGGCTCCTAAACTGTCACTCACAATGGATGTGGGTCCTGTCACACCCTCTTCTTCTGGAAAACCAGGAATGGGGCCAGCCCCTTCCTGTTTTACATACAACCAGCTCCCAGTGATGATGCCTCACCCATGGAGATCCAGGGGTTGTGATTTGAGGAGAAGCCTCAGAATGCATTTCTGAACCATTTCCTGCATTGTAACCACCCAGCAAAAGCTGCATGTGCAGCTATCTCATCTCTCATTTCCATGATCCGAAGAATACATAGAATAATAGATTATGTGCATGTTTCATAATTTAATAATAATTAATTAATATCTTCTTTAAATGAGTCAAGAGCAAACCAGGATATCTCTGTCACCACTCCCAGTTTCTTGCTTTCTTTGTTCCTGCTCTGACTTTCCTCATTTGCTACCAGATCCTACTGGAAGAGGAGACACATTTCTCCTCCTTACAGTAAATGTCAGAAGGGTGCTGTGTGGAAGAGCAAATAGGTCAGATCCCTGGCAGTTTGACTGCTAATCAATACAGTAAGAGTTTGGAGGAATTTAATGAGTATTCTGTATTATTTTGTATGCACATGTTCAGGATGACTTTCAAAATCCTTCTTTCTTCCACCTGGAAGCTGTTAAAGTACAGGTCACCAGTGCTTTAATACTGATTTTATCACAATTTGAAAAGTGATTCTGATGAACGATTTCATCATTGCTGTCATCATTAAACATAAGAAGTTTGATGTGGATAAATTTTATTGAAGGATTTGGTATTTGAAAGGAGATCAGAGCTGGCTGGACACATAACCCATAATTAGAGATAAGTTCCAATACAATTTATGGGAAGAGGCAAGGCTTTAACAGCTCAAGGAAATTAATTTATCAAGAAATGCTCCTGGTCAGAGTAGGTGAGGTAGGATTAATCTTTCATGTCCTGGGGTCCTTTTCCTGCATTGTTTCCATTTATAACAGAGACAGAAATCTTAAGAAAATAAAAACAGTATTCAATATCACATTCCAAATTTACCAAAACCAAAACATCAAGCTAGGAGTGGAGTTTAATTTGATGACTGAATTTACAAATTTGTTTTACAACAGCAAAACTTGGTGTTTCGGGCTTTCTGGTGACTGGTTTTCCACATCTGTAATTTCTTGTTTCCATTCAGAAAGAACAAATTTTTTTGTGTATATCCTGATCCTTCCTCATCTCTTATCATCTGGAAAAGAAGATCTCTGCTCGAAACTGAAACCCATTATGTTAATACTTTCTGAATTCCCTTTCTTTTCCTTGTGCATAGGGATGTGGTGTGATATTTGTCTAACAGCTGCACTGTGCTGTAAAAGGAAGATGTTATGGGCTCATGGATAATTCAGGCTGGAGAGGGCCTCAGGAGGTCCTGCCCAACCTTATGCCCACAGCACTGGGGTCACCCCAGGCAGCTCAGGGCTGGCACACCTGTGAGGATGGAGGTGGCACCACGTCCCTGGGCACTGTCCCTGCCACTGGGACACTGTCTTCATGGGGAAAATCACATCCTTTGTCACTGGCACTCACCCCAGCCATGCCCACAGCAAAGAAAGCATCAAATCATTATCATCATTATTAATGAATTTCACCTTAGTGAGTGGCAAGCAACAGTATGAAAGCTGCCAGCAATGGAAATCTGAAATACCTGAGAAATTACTGAGCAATATCAGGGTAAACCCAGGGGAAAACATAATACAGGTGACAGCTCATGGTGTTTCTGGAAAGAGAATTGAATCACATTCTTCAAATCCTAGACCAGTGAACTGCTACTGAGGGAAGAAAAAAATCCATGCTGCTATGATCAGTGTAAGGTGCAAATGAAAAACATAAATACAGAATAAACAGCAGGTGTGAGAAGAGAAATCATGCAAGATGAAGGCAGGGAGAGAAGAAAAGAGGAAAATCTCATTAGGAATTAGTTTGGTTTTAAATAATTACAATGAGGTTGGAACAGGCTTGGAGCAACTTGGTCTAGTGGAAGGTGTCCCTGCCCATGGCAGGGGGTGGAACAGGATGGGCTTTAAGGTCTCTTCTAACCCAAACCACTCTGAGATTTGATAATTCTGTGAAATAAAGAAAAAAAATTGATCTCCCACTCAAAAAAATGCTGTTTCTAAGTGCATCTGGTTTTGTTTTGAAAATATGCAGCAAGTTAGAGTTGCCTGGAGTGGTTCTCATAGGTCCTGCTGCTCTGATGGTTTATTAAAGATTACAGGGAAGGAAAAACTTTTTTATTTAATTTCAAGGGATACCTATGCTGATCCTGCTGTTGTCTAATGCACCATTACATAGGCTCCTGTACCAGATTTTCTTTTCTGCAGAAGGAAAGGAGTGGGAGCATAATTTAGTCCAAAACCCCCGAGTCTACCTTCAGACTTCAGGGTAAATTTCCTTTCAGTACTTGTGATGATAAAGAAAAATGCATTCATGCTTCATTTACCAGCAATAAAGCATAAAATTGTAAATATATAAAATATAAAATGTAAAGTGTAAATGGATATATGTGAATAAACTTGGTGTAGGGAAATAACAGTGTATTAGGAGTAAAAACAGGGTTCAAAATGTGCAAGTTTTGTCTCTTACACTGGACCCTCTTAGCAGGGCACGGGACAGAAGATTTGGTTAAAACTGAACTTTTATTTTTTTGCTGAGGTGTTTCTGAGGAAGTCCCCAATATTGGAGTGTCCAAAGAGGGTCCTAGGACGTCTGCAACAGCAATTCACCCATTTAAATCTGTTTTCTAATTAGTCTCCATGCGAAATAAAAGCTCCCACAGAGGCAAAGGCTGAGTGATCCAAATTTTCCTAATGCAGAGTGAATCCATCAGTGAACTCCTTCAAGGAGCTTCCACAGGGCTGTGTGGACAAAAAATGTGGCAGGAGGGGTTCAGCTGGAGAAAAACAGCTCTGCCAGCACATGAGCTAGGCTCTAAACCAGTATTAGTGCTCACAAAAGTGCTCTTGAAATCATATAATGAATAATTATATGGAAATATCAGCTTTAGAGGGAGTTCAGCAAGCAGGTATTATGAGAAAAATTAGGAAAAGAATAAGAGAACAAGAGAGAAGTTATCGTTGTACCACTGTGCAAAAGCACAGGGGAATAAAAGAGGTAAAAATAATGAATGTAGAACAGGAACAAATATGACTTCAAGAATAAAATTTAATCTATTTCATTCTGCAAATGCATACATTAAATAAACTGAGATTCTTCTGCTTGGGAAAGCTATAAAGGAAACTATGGAGAAGACATGAACAAAATCTCCAACAGAAAGTGAACAGGGATCTATTTCCCAGTGTTTCTTAGAACAGAAGAAATAGAAATCTGGCAGTGAAACCACAGCATACGAGTTCTAGAGCCAAAAAAAAGGAAATAACCTGTGGATATATTTTGGATTTCCTTGTCATAGATGCCTTGAGTACCAACAGTGTACTGAGGGAAATAAAGCAATTAGAGATATTTATATGAAGAGGGTTCACTGAAGATTGTTTAACACAATGGCTACGTACTTAGCAATTATTATTATTATTATTATTAACATTATTATGTTAGTTATATTGATTATATTACTAGGATTATAATTATATTATATTACATAATTGAATGATTATAATTAATAATCGAATTATATTAATAATATTAATTAATATTATTATTGACACTATAAATTATAATATTGAGAAATTATT